>QNTS01002358.1:65451-78086 GCA_003317085.1 Hucho hucho | reverse complement strand
TCTCTCTCTCTCTCTCTCTCTCTCTCTCTCTCTCTCTCTCTCTCTCTCTCCCTCCCCTACTTCCCCAGTTTGCCGCCCTTGAATGCAGAGTAGGCAGTAGGCTGTGTGTGTTAAAGATTTTGGGAGATGTAAGAGCTTTTCACTTGCTATATAAAAACATCTGAGTGATATTACCTCAGTTCTCCATCCTCCATCCACCCAAAGGAAGGGAAGGGGCTAACTAGCTAGCACTGTGTGAAACACAGGCGGGGACTAATCTTTTTTCCATTCCCCTCACTAGTGATTCATAAATTGCATAAGAGAACAGAGTGCGAGCCATGCTATGTCAGTCTGAACACTACAGACTACAAGCCTACTGATACCCTGATGCTGCTGTCCTGTTATTAACCCTGCATTAAATGAATAATAACCTGTTATTAATTGACTTGCCTGTATAAATAAAGGTTAAATACATAAAGAAAATCACACAAGACTATAGTAACCAGTAAACAGAGCATCTCATCATGGAAGCACACATTAAATGAAAGGAATGTACTCATGTGATGCAATTTCTGTATGGTATGGTATTCCTAGCTCAAATACAAGAGAACACCTCATGTGTGTGAGACGCGTACATGACTACCTTTGAACTGAGATGTTATGGTGTGTCCAAGGTTGCAGACAGACCTACAAAGCGCCAAACAGAGCGTTGATCTGAGATGTAGTAACGTAGCTTTAATACAAGGTTTCCTTCTGTCAGTCCTCACACACACACACAGACTGAGATGTTGTCCTCCCTGTGTACCGACCACAATATAGACATTAAATAGAACAGAATATAGTGCATCTCAATGGGCCACATGACCTGGCCAGCACCAGTCAGTAATCACTTGACAAGCCTTGTCCCCATGTGGCATATAGTTATGCTTTCTGACAGGTTATTTGATTCTGAATGCAGATAAAAAGCACTGGGGCAAGTCATTTCTGCCAGCACTCGCCTCGGTCCGGGTGGTTTGATAGACCCTGCCAGATCCATGCAGACACACTTGTTGCCTTGCCATGACTGCACTCTCTCTCTCTGTCTCTTCCCCTCTCTTTCTCCCCCTCTTTCTTTCTTTCTCTCTCTCTCTCTCTTCCCCTCTCTTTCTCTTTGTTTCTTTCTCTCTCTCCCTCTCTCTCTCTGTCTCTCTCTCCGTAGCTAGCTACTCCTCGCTCTCTTCGCCTGGCTATTTTAACAGCTTTCCACAGCTAACCCACAATCATTCACTGACCAGCCCAGCCCTCTCCTTCTCCTCATAATCATTATGTAGGATATTGATAGTCTACACTGATGATTATGTACTGAATATATATTATATTGTCCCCACGTGGTCACTTCAATCTGGAAAACAGTAAACAAGTAATCATGGGTAACTACTGTACAAGTCTGTTTTGATAACGACTGAGGTAAGTTGAAGTCCTTGCTGAATGACCTACAGCGCTTGGTTATTTTATATTTTTATATATTTTTCTACACACAATACCCCATAATGACAAAGCAAAAGCAGGTTATTAGAAATGTTTGCAAATATCACATTTACATAAGTATTCAGACCCTTTGTTGAAGTACCTTTGGCAGCGATTACAGCCTCAAGTCTTCTTGGATATGACGCTACAAGCTTAACACACCTGTATTTGGGGAGTTTCTTCCATTCTTCTCTGCAGATCCTCTCAAGCTCTGCCAGGTTGGATGGGGAGCGTCTCTGCACAGTTATTTTCAGGTCTCTCCAAAGACGTTAGATCAGGTTCAAGTCTGGGCTCTGGCTGGGCCACTCAAGGACATTTAGAGACTTGTCCCGAAGCCACTCCTGCATGGTCTTGGCTGTGTGCTTAGGGTCGTTGTCCTGTTGGAAGGTGAACCTTCGTCCCAGTCTGAGGTCCTGAGCGCTTTGGAGTAGGTTTTCATCAAGGATCTCTCTGTACTTTGCTCCGTTCATCTTTCCCTCAATCCTGACTAGTCTCCCAGTCCCTGCCGCTGAAAAACACCCCCACAGCATGATACTGCCATCACCATGCTTCACGGTAGGGATGGTGCCAGGTTTCCTCCAGACGTGACACTTGACATTCAGGCCAAAGAGTTAGCGCTTAATAATCTCAGATAATCTCATTTCTTATGGTCTGAGAGTCCTTTAGGTGCCTTTTGGCCTTCTCCAAGTGGGCTGTCATGTGCCTTTAACTGAGGAGTGGCTTCAGTCTGGCCACTCTACCTTAAAGGCCTGATTGGTGGAGTGCTGCAGAGATGGTTGTCCTTCTGGAAGGTTCTCCCATCTCCACAGAGGAACTCTGGAGCTCTGTCAGAGTGACCATCAGGTTCTTGGTCACCTCCCTGACCAATTACACATTACAGAACATTACAGAACATTACAGTTACAACAACCCCTTCTCAAAGGGTGATACTTCCTATCCTGTGGGGACAAATTAGTTGTGGCTATCACTTTCTTCTTTTCTGAAAAGTATGTTTAGTAGATTAGTGCAGCAGCTCTGATAAAAACTGTTGAGATAAAGGTGCTATGATAGACCTCAGCTTTCCTCCTGGGGCCTGTTTCTAAACCACAACAGTGAGGTGATGGTACACTGAGGCCTGATAACAAATACTATAACCTTTTGAGTCTGTCTCTCTATTAACCCAGACTCACATCCTGTCTCCCCCCACCCACATCAGCATATTCTCAAACACAACTGAGAAAAAAAACTGAGTGAATGAGTACAGGTGGAAAGAGCATTACCATATAGAACAAAACTCAAGTTAGATCATCAAGCAGGATCATCAAAGTATTGAAGTCACATATGATTTAAAAGAAGAGGTTGACCTTTTTCATAGGATAGATACAGTATACTCCCTGTCTGGAAGGGGGAGTAACCTCCGTCTGTCAATTACAAGATTATGGCAGGGACTTCCATATGACTGATGATTGGCTGAGAGAAATTGATGATACAATTATTGTGAGGGCTGTCTTGTTAGACTTCAGTGCAGCTTTCTACATTATCGATCATAGTCTGCTGCTAGAAAAACGTATGTGTTATGTCTTTACACCCCCTGCTATAATGTGGATAAAGACTTACTTGTCTAACAGAACACAGAGGGTGTTCTTTAATGGAAACCTTTCAAACATAATCCAGGTAGAATCAGGAATTCCCCAGGGTAGCTGTTTAGGCCCTTTGCTTTTTTCAATCTTTACTAACGACATGCCACTGACTTTGAGTAAAGCCAGAGTGTCTATGTATGCGGATGACTCAACACTATACACATCAGCTACTACAGCGACTGAAATGACTGCAACACTTAACAAAGAGTTGCAATTAGTTTCAGAATGGGTGGCAAGGAATAAGTTGTCCTAAATATAAAAAAAACTAAAAGCATTGTATTTGGGACAAAACACTCACTAAACCCTAAACCTCAACTAAATCTTGTAATAAATCATGTGGATGTTGAGCAAGTTGAGATGACTAAACTGCTTGGAGTAACCTTGGATTGTAAACTGTCATGGTCAAAACATTGATACAACAGTAGCTAAGATTGGGAGAAGTCTGTCCATAATAAAGCAATGCTCTATCTTAACAGCAAGGCAGGTCCTACAGGCCCTGGTTTTGTCTCACCTGGACTACTGTTCAGTCGCGTGGTCAGGTGCCACAAAGAATTACTTAGGAAAATTGCAATTGGCTCAGAACAGAGCAGCACGGCTGGCCCTTGGATGTACACAGAGAGCTAACATTAATAATATGCATGTCAATCTCTCCTGGTTCAAAGTGGAGGAGAGATTGACTTCATCACTACTTGTATTTATGAGAGGTATTGACATGTTGAATGCACCGAGCTGTCTGTTTGAACTACTGGCACACAGCTTGAACACCCATGCATACCCCACAAGACATGCCACAAGAGGTGACTTCACAGTCCCCAAGTCCAGAACAGACTATGGGAGGCACACAATACTACATAGAGCCATGACTACATGGAATTCCACATCAAGTCATGCAAGCAGTAAAATTAGATATAAAAACACCTTATGGAACAGCGGGGACTGTGAAGCAACACAAACATAGGCACAGACACATGCATACACACACACACACACATAACATACGCACTATACACACATACACATGGATTTAGTACTGTAGATATGTGGTAGTGGTAGAGTAGGAGCCTGAGGGCACACAGTGTGTTGGGAAATCTGTGAATGTATTATAATGTTTTTAAAATTGTATAAACTGCCTTAATTTTGCTGGACCCCAGGAAGAGTAGCTGCTGCCTTGGCAGGAACTAATGGTGAACTATAATAACCTCCACGAAGAGTAGCTGCTGCCTTGGCAGAAACTAATGGGGATCCATAATAAATACAAATACTTCCTCTTTCTTCCTGGTCCCCGTTTCCTGTGGTTCTGTAATAGCAAAACCATGTTTGTCACATTCTATATCTAAATACTGTACATTAACTCATGTTCATACATTCAAATAACTCCAACCTGGTTTATATATTCTCTCTACCCCATGCAGTGACAGGGTTAAGTTGACAGAAGTGCTCCCTCCCTCCCATCCCTATCCTCTCTCCCTCCTGCAGCTGCCCACCCACCCACCCACCCACTCCCTCCTCCTGCTACAGGGTGGGTAGGATGCACAGTATGTTGAGAGAGGAGTTCTGTGAAACTGTGTAGGAGAGGCTAAGAAAAACATTCCGGCCTGGCAGCAATATCGTTGAAGAGGAGTGGAGGAGGGGGAGAACAAGGGAGAGAGAGAGGGTCGAGTTGGTGGATGGAGGGGTGGGGGGTGAGGTGAATGAGGGTGTGGGTGCGGGGGGTGAGGTAATATATCTCTGGGAGAGAGCGTTTGGTTAGATCACATTCCTCTCCCTGTCTTCTCATGCCGTGGGTTGTGGGCCTGACTGGGAGGGAGGAAGGGAGAAGGGGAGAGAGCTGCTCGTGTGAACCAGTCCGACCGCTCCAGGGGCGTAGCCTTGGCATGGCTTCACTTAGAACCACGGACACGCAGCTCTATTTCAGCTCTATCTTACCTCTCACTCTCTCCTTCCACCTCTCTCTCTCTCTCTCTTCCTCCACTTCTTTTGTGAGGGAGGTATTGGTTTCCTAGCCAGACTTTGCCTGTGGTGGGTGCCGGGTTTTGCCGGTTCTATGGAGTTTATGGTACATGGCACATTGTCTATGGTACATACCGATACATAGCGTTTCTTGGCAGAGATGTGAACTTGACTGGTTTCACCCCTACTCCAATAGCAACACACCCTGTATAACGTTAAAGTTAACACCAAGTCACAGAACTCTCAGGGACAGGGAGTTCTCAGGGTGCGTTCCACTTGATTTGTGTATCGGTTAAGGAGGATTATGTGCTTTGTTATAACCAATACCAACTCATGAAAGACTGTTGCTTCTACATTGATAAAGTTTGATCATAAAGTTACTGGTCCCCTCCCCAGTGACAAACACTTCAGAAGACGGGATTATTAACCCCCGAGAGTCGATTGGCGCACAAAAAAACATAACAAAAAAATCAGTTTTGCACTTCCGCATCTGTGGTGAAAGATGGAACAGCTAGAGAGGTTTTTGTCAGACCACGAGACATCCCGAAAATTCTCTCACGAAAACGTCTGTGGCGTCCGCACAATTTGACCTACAATCTATTATTAACTATTACCACTCTATGGAAAGGAGAGACTCTCATGAACACAATGGTGTTCTCTGTTTTACTCTACGACCCCCACAGGTGTCACGGGACTTGTCTGAAGGTAACCGGTACCGGTTTTAAAAAAACAAATGGAAGTATGAAGGTAGTTTTGTGCCTACCCAAAAAAAGAGGTTAAAATGTGTACAAAAAAAATATATATATATATAGTACCAGTCAAAAGTTTCTACATTGTAGAATAATAGTGAAGACAACAAAACTATGAAATAACACATATGTAAACTCATCAAAAAAAGAAACATCCCTTTTTCAGGACCCTGTCTTTCAAAGATAATTTGTAAAAATCCAAATAACTTCACAGATCTTCATTGTAAAGGGTTTAAACACTGTTTCCCATGCTTGTTCAATGAACCATAAACAATTAATGAACATGCACCTGACACTAACAGCTTACAGACAGTAGGCAATTAAGGTCACATTTATGAGAACTTAGAACACTAAAGAGGCCTTTCTACTGACTCTGAAGAACACCAAAAGAAAGATGCCCAGGGTCCCTGCTCATCTGCGTGAACGTGCCTTAGGCATGCTGCAAGGAGGCATTAGTACTGCAGATGTGGTCAGGGCAATAAATTGCAATGTCCGTACTGTGAGACGCCTAAGACAGCGCTATAGGGAGACAGGACGGACAGCTGATCGTCCTCGCAGTGGCAGACCATGTGTAACACCACCTGCACAGATACGGTACATCCGGACATCACACCTGCGGGACAGGTACAGGATGGCAACAACAACTGCCCTAGTTACACCAGGAACACACAATCGCTCCATCAGTGCTCAGACTGTCCGCAATAGGCTGAGAGAGGCTGGACTGAGGGCTTGTAGGCCTGTTGTAAGAAAGGTCCTCACCAGACATCACTGGCAACAACGTCCCCTATGGGCACAAACCTCCCGTCGCTGGACCAGGCAGGACTGGCAAAAAGTGCTCTTCTCTGATGAGTCACGGTTTTGTCTCACCAGGGGTGATGGTCAGATTTGCGTTTATCGTTGAAGGAATGAGCGTTACACCGAGGCCTGTACTCTGGAGTGGGATCGATTTGGAGGTGGAGGGTCTGTCATGGTCTGGTGCGGTGTGTCACAGCATCATCGGACTGAGCTTGTTGTCATTGCAGGCAATCTCAACGCTGTGCATTACAGGGAAGACATCCTCCTCCCTCATGTGGTACCTTTCCTGCAGGCTCATCCTGATCCTCCAGCATGACAATGGCACCAGCCATACTGCTCATTCTGTGCGTAATTTCCTGCAAGACAGGAATGTCTTGGGCCATTCCCCCCAGAAATGTCCGGGAACTTGCAGGTGCCTTGGTGGAAGAGTGGGGTAACGTCTCACAGCAATAACTGGCAAATCTGGTGCAGTCCATGAGGAGGAGATGCACTGCAGTACTTAATGCAGCTGGTGGCCACACCAGATACTGACTGTTACTTTTGATTTTCACCCCCCCCCCCTTTGTACAGGGACACTTTATTCCATTTCTGTTAGTCACATGTCTGTGAAACTTGTTCAGTTTATGTCTCAGTTGTTGAATCTTGTTATTTTCATACAAATATTTACACATGTTAAGTTTGCTGAAAATAAACGAGGTTGACAGTGAGAGGACGTTTCTTTTTTTGCTGAGTTTAGTAACCAAAAAAGTGTTCAACAAATTAAAATATATTTTATATTTGAGATTCTTCAAAGTAGCCACCCTTTGCCTTGATGACAGCTTTGCACACTCTTGGCATTTTCTAAACCAACTTCATGAGGTAGTCACCTGGAATGCATTTCAATTAACAGGTGTGACTTGTTAAAAGTTAATTTGTGGAATTTGTTTCCTTCTTAATGCGTTTGAGCCAATCAGTTGTGTTGTGAGAAGGTAGGGGTGGTATACAGAAGATAGCCCTATTTGGTAAAAGACCAAGTCCATATTAGGGCAAGAAAAATTCAAATAAGCAAAGAGAAACGACAGTCCATCATTACTTTAAGACATGAAGGTCAGTCAACACGGAACATTTTCAAGAACTTTGAAAGTTTCTTCAAGTGCAGTCGCAAAAACCATCAAGCGCTATGATGAAACTGGCTCTCATGAGGACTGCCACAGGAAAGGAAGACCCATAGTTACCTCTGCTGCAGAGGATACGTTCTTTAGAGTTACCAGACTCAGAAATTGCAGCCCAAATAAATGCTTGACAGAGTTCAAGTAACAGACACATCTCAACATCAACTGTTCAGAGGAGACTGTGTGAATCAGGCCTTCATGGTCGAATTGCTGCAAAGAAACCACTACTAAAGGACACCAATAAGAAGAAGAGACTTGCTTGTGCAAAGAAACACAAGCAATGGACATTAGACTGGTGGAAATCTGTCCTTTGGTCTGATGAGTCCAAATTTGAGACTTTTGGTTCCAACTGTCATGTCTTTGTGAGACGCAGAGTGGGTGAACGGATGATCTCCGCATGTGTGGTTCCCACCGTGAAGAATGGAGGAGGAGGTGTGATGGTTTAGGGGTGCTTTGCTGATAACACTGTCAGTGATTTATGTCTGGCTGAGAGAATGCCAAGAGTGTGCAAAGCTGTCATCAAGGCAAAGAGTGGCTACTTTGAAGGATCTAAAATATAAAATATATTCAGATTTGTTTAACACTTTTTTGGTTACTACATGATTCCATGTGTTATTTCATAGTTTTGATGTCTTCACTACTATAATAGTAAAAACAAAGAAAAACCCTTGAATGAGTAGGTGTGTCCAAACTTTTAACTGGTACTGTAGGTGTTTCAAAAAGCTGCCAGTCAAGGCGAGCTCATGAGTATAAGCTCCCCACCCACTCAGCCTGTCTTTTCAAACTTCCTGGTAGTTAAAAAAAAAAGTTTTTCTCAAATTCTGAGCATTTCTATCCCCCAAAAATGATTATGGGTGATATTTAATCACTCAAAAGGCTATTTTACATGGGAATCAGAATGACTGTTCGGGACCTTTAAACATTTCCCAAATGTTTTGTTCAGTCTGTCATTTTACAAGTGTCTGTTGTGTGATCTCCAGAATTACTAAGCCTATAGCAACCAGAGGGAATAGTAAACCGTACCTGACCTGTATGTACACAACCATACTCTATTTCTCTAGGCTAAATGGAAAGTCCTTTGGTCTATACAGAGTTAGGTAAATCAGCTTTTAGTTTTTTTGCATCTTATTTGTGAAACAATCTTCAAAATGTTGTTAATTTTGATGTTTTTGTGCCTGTTTTGGGTAATTCATAAAGCTGATTGAGGACCTTATTACTGACGAATGTGTTCGGTTTTATTGACTCGGTTTTTCTTTCTGCTCGCATTTTGTATTTATATTTTGATGTGTGTATTTTCTGTAATTTATTTAATTCAGGGCTCATCTGTAAAAGACGTCTCAGTATGACTCCCTGATAAAGTTTAAATAAAATACTCCTGACAACTCTATCTACTCTACTCTACCTACATTTACCAATTGCCCCTGCACATTGACTCTGTACCGTTACCCCCTGTATATAGCCTCGCTATTGTTATTTTACAGCTGCTCTTTAAGTATTTGTTACTTTTATTTCTTATTTTTCTTTAGGTATTTCTCTTAAGCTGCATTGTTGGTTAAGGGCTTGTAAGTAAGCATTTCACTGTAAGGTCTACACCTGTTGTATTCGGCACATGTGACAAATACAATTTGATTTGACACCTACATTCTTATCATAGTCAGACAGCCTGACACCACTTTAATTCACATAAACCTGGATAATAGTTACAGTGAGACTAGATAGGAATGTAGGAATTAAAGTGGTGGCAGGCTGTCTGACTAGATAAGAATGTAGGAATTAAAGTGGTGGCAGGCTGTCTGACTAGATAAGAATGTAGGGATTAAAGTGGTGGCAGGCTGTCTGACTAGATAAGAATGTAGGGATTAAAGTGGTGGCAGGCTGTCTGACTAGATAAGAATGTAGGGATTAAAGTGGTGGCAGGCTGTCTGACTAGATAAGAATGTAGGGATTAAAGTGGTGGCAGGCTGTCTGACTAGATAAGAATGTAGGAATTAAAGTGGTGGCAGGCTGTCTGACTAGATAAGAATGTAGGCACAGCGCTTCACAGGTAATGCCATCCCAAAGGGCAGGTTGTATGAATACAACCTGCAGTCAATATCAGGTAAGGCTAGGTGAGGCCAGGGGCAAGGTGGGACAATCTGCAGTCAGTCTCAGGTGAGGCCAGGGGCAAGGTGGGACAATCTGCAGAATCTCAGTTGAGGCCAGGGGAAGGTGGGACAGGACAGCTGGCAGGTACAGTATGGGAATGAGGAAGGCAGGGAGCAGGATGTTTGCCTTGGGTGTGTCTGTCAGCTCGGCAACCTCCTGAGGCTCAAGGGCCTAACCTCACCTTACCCTCACCCACCCTTACCATATACCCTACAATGACACTACCCCTACGCTCTCCCTACCACTTACCCACTCTTACCTTATACCCTACCCTGACCCTACCCCTACACTCTCCCTACCCCTTATCCACCCTTACCATATACCCTACAATCACCCTACCCCTACGCTCTCCTTACCACTGACCCACCCTTACCATATACCCTACCCTGACCCTACCCCTAAGCTCTCCCTACCCCTTACCCACCCTTACCTTATACCCTACCCTGACCCTACCCCTTATCCACCCTTACCATATACCCTACAATCACCCTACCCCTACGCTCTCCCTACCCCTTACTCACCCGTACCATATACCCTACCTTGACCCTACCCCTAAGCTCTCCCTACCCCTTACCCACCCTTACCTTATACCCTACCCTGACCCTACCCCTACGCTCTCCCTACCCCTTACCCACCCTTACCATATACCCTACCCTCACCCTACCCCTATGCTCTCCCACCCCTTACCCACCCGTACCATATACCCTACCCTGACCCTACGCTCTCCCTACCCCTTACCCACCCTTACCATACTCAACCTACCCCCACGCTCTCCCCATCCCTTACCCACCCGTACCATATACCCTACCCTCACCCTACCCCTACACTACCACTCACCAACTCTTACCTTATACCCTACCCTCACCCTACCCCTACGCTCCTCTTATCCCTCACCCACCCTTACCTTATACCCTCACCCTAGTGGGGCGGCACCGTGGCAACAATTCACAAGCATGTGCAGACAAAGGGTTTATTTTCTAGTCTGTAGGCTAAACTCCTTTTCATTTTAGCTTCGAGACAAAAGCACAGAGTTGCTAACAGCATGTCTTCACCAAGTAACATTAGCCTATAAAAAATGAACGATTACCCCTCTGAAACGAAAACAAAAGTTCAGTACTACCTTACAACATTAAGTAACACAATAAAATTACATCACAATAACGAGGCTATATACAGGGGGTACCGGTACCGAGTCAATGTTCGTGGGTACAGGTTAGTCAAAGTCATTTGTAAATGTAGGTAGGGATAAAGTGACTATACATAGATAATAATCAGCGAGAAACAGCAGTGTAAAAACATGGGGGGGGGGGGGGGGGGTCAATGCAAATAGTCCGGGTGGCCATTTGATTAATTATGGCTTGGGCGTAGAAGCTTTTAAGGAGCCTTTTGGACCTAGACTTGGTGCTCCGGTACCGCTTGCCGTGCGGTAGCAGAGAGAACAGTCTATGACTTGGGTGACTGAAGTCTTTTTTGGGGCCCTCCTCTGACACTGCCTAGTATATAGGTCCTGGATGGCAGGAAGCTTGTCCACAGCAATGTACTGGGCCGTACACACTACCCTCTGTAGCACCTTACGGTCGGATGCTGAGCAGTTGCCATACAAGCTGGTGATGCAACCGGTCAGGATGCTCCCGATGGTGCAGCTGTAGACCTTTTTGAGGATCTGAGGACCCATGCCATGTCTCCTGAGGGGGAAAGGTATTGTCGTGCCCTCTTCACGACTGTCTTGGTGTGGTTGGACCATGATAGTTTGTTGGTGATGTGGACCCAAGGAACTTGAAACTCTCGACCCGCTCCACTACAGCCCCGTCGATGTTAATGGGGGCTTGTTCGGCTCTCCTTTTCCTGTAGTCCGCAATCAGTCCTTTGTCTTGCTCACATTGAGGGAGAGGTTGTTGTCCTGGCACCACACTGACATGTCTCTGACCTCCTCCCTATAGGCTGTCTAATCGTTGTCTGTGATTAGGCCTACCACTGATGGTGTTGGAGGCGTGCTTGGCCACACAGTCATGAGTGAACAGGAAGTACAGGAGGGGACTAAGCACGCACCCCGTCGGGGCCCCGGTGTTGAGGATCAGCGTGGCAGATGTGTTGTTGCCTACCCTTACCACCTGGGGGTGGCACGTCAGGAAGTCCAGGATACAGTTGCAGAGGGAGGTGTTTAGTCCCAGGGTCCTTAGCTTAGTGATGAGCTTTGTGGGCACTATAGTGTTGAATGCTGAGCTGTAGTCAATTAACAGCATTCTCACATAGGTGTTCCTTTTTTCCAGGTGGGAAAGGGCAGGGTGGAGTGCGATTGAGATTGCGTCATCTGTGGATCTGGAGTGGGTCTAGGGTTTCCGGGATGATGGTGTTGATGTGAGCCATGACCAGCCTTTCAAAGCACTTCATGGCTACCGACGTGCTACGGGGCGGTAGTCATTTAGGAAGGTTACCTTTGCATTCTTGGGCACAGGGACTATGGTGGTCTGCTTGAAACATGTAGGTATTAAATCAAATCAAATTTTATTTGTCACACATGGTTAGCAGATGTTAATGCGAGTGTAGCGAAATGCTTGTATTTTCCTGACACCACACTCCGAGGGCCCTCACCTCCCTGTAGGCCGTCTCGTCGTTGTTGGTAATCAAGCCTACCACTGTAGTGTCGTCAGCAAACTTGATGACTGAGTTGGAGGCGTGCTTGGCCACGCAGTCATGGGTGAACAGGGAGTACAGGAGAGGGCTGAGAACGCACCCTTGTG
>QNTS01002358.1:52301-62397 GCA_003317085.1 Hucho hucho | reverse complement strand
AACACTTTCACCCAGTTGTCCTCTGAATCATTCAGATGTTCATTGGCAAACTTCAGACGGGCATGTATATGTGCTTTCTTGAGCAGGGGGACCTTGCGGGCGCTGCAGGATTTCAGTCCTTCACGGCATGGTGTGTTACCAATTGTTTTCTTGGTGACTATGGTCCCAGCTGCCTTGAGATCATTGACAAGCTCCTCCCGTGTAGTTCTGGGCTGATTCCTCACCGTTCTCATGATCATTGCAACTCCACGAGGTGAGATCTTGCATGGAGCCCCAGGCCGAGGGAGATTGACAGTTCTTTTGTGTTTCTTCCATTTGTGAATAATCGCACCAACTGTTGTCACCTTCTCACCAAGCTGCTTGGCGATGGTCTTGTTGCCCATTCCAGCCTTGTGTAGGTCTACAATCTTGTCCCTGACATCCTTGGAGAGCTCTTTGGTCTTGGCCATGATGGAGAGTTTAGAATCTGATTGATTGATTGCTTCTGTGGACAGGTGTCTTTTATACAGGTAACAAACTGAGATTAGGAGCACTCCCTTAAATACTGTGCTCCTAATCTCAGCTCGTTACCTGTATAAAAGACACCTGGGAGCCAGAAATCTTTCTGATTGAGAGGGGGTCAAATACTTATTTCGCTCATTAAAATGCAAATCAATTTATAACATTTTTCACATGCGTTTTTCTGGATTTTTTTGTTGTTATTCTGTCTCTCACTGTTCAAATAAACCTACCATTAAAATTATAGACTGATCATTTCTTTGTCAGTGGGCAAACGTACAAAATCAGCAGGGGATCAAATACTTTTTTCCCTCACTGTATGTCCATGCTACACTGCATTCAGACCCCTTGACTTTTTCCACTTTTTGTTACATTACAGCCTTATTCTCAAATGGATTAAATGAATTGTTTTTCTCATCAACCTACACACAATACCCCATAATGACAAAACGAAAACAGGTTTTCAGAAATGTTAAAAAAACAGAAATACCTTATTTACATAAGTGTTCAGACCCTTTGCTATGAGACCCAAAATGTTGCTTGGGTATGTCCTGTTCCCATTGATCTTCCCTGAGATGTTTCTACCACTTGATTGGAGTCCACCTGTGGTAAAATGAATTCATTGGACATGATTTGGAAAGGCACGCCTGTCAATATAAGGTCCCACAATTGACAGTGCATGTTAGACCAAAAACCAAGCCATGAGGTCGAAGGAATTGTCTGTAGAGCTCAGAGACAGGATTGTGTCGAGGCACAGACTTGGGGAAGGGTACCAAAAAATGTCTGCAGCATTGAAGGTCCCCGAGAACATCAATCTTAAATGGATGAAGTTTGGAACCACCAAGACTCTTCCTAGAGCTGGCCGCCCGGCCAAACTGATCAATTGGGGGAGAAGGGCCTTGGTCAGGGAGGTGACCAAGAGCCCGATGATCCCTCTGACAGAGCTCCAGAGTTCCTCTGTGGAGATGGGAGAACCTTCCAGAAGGACAACCATCTCTGCAGCACTCCATCAATCACGCCTTTCTGGTAGAGTGGCCAGATGGAAGCCACTCCTCAGTAAAGGGCACATGACAGCCCGCTTGGAGTTTGCCAAAAGGCACCTAAAGGACTCTCCATGAGAAAGAAGATTCTCTGGTCGGATGAAACCAAGATTGAACTCTTTGGCCTGAATGCCAAGCGTCACATCTGGAGGAAACCTGGCACCATCCCTACGGTGAAGCATGGTGGAGGCAGCATCATGCTTTGGGGATGTTTTTCAGCGGCAGCAACTGGGAGAGTAGTCAGGATCAAGGGAAAGATGAACGGAGCAAAGTAAAGAGAGATCCTTGATGTAAATCTGCTCCAGAGCTCTCAGGACCCCAGACTGAGGTTCACCTTCCAACAGGACAACGACCCTAAGAACACAGCCAAGAAAACACAAGAGTGGCGTTTGGACAAGTCTCTAAATGTCCTTGAGTGTCCCAGCCAGAGCCCGAACTTGAACCCGATCGAACATCTCTGGAGAGACCTGAAATTAGCTGTGCAGCGACGCTCCCCATCCAACCTGACAGAGCTTGAGAGGATCTGCAGAGAAGAATGGGAGAAACTCCCCAAATACAGGTGTGTCAAGCTTGTAGCGTAATACCCAAGAATACCCAAAGGTGCTTCAACAAAGTACTGAGTAAAGGGTCTGAATACTTATGTAAATGTAATTTTTCAGTTTTCTGTCTCGGAGCTCTACGGACAATTCCTTCAACCTCATGGCTTGGTTTTTGCTCTGACATGCACTGTCAACAGTGTGCCTTTCCAAGTCATGTCCAATCAATTGAATTTACCACAGGTGGACTCCAATCAAGTTGTAGAAACATCTCAAGGATGATCAATGCAAACAGGATGCACCTGAGATAAATTTCGAGACTCATAGCAAAGGGTCTAAATACTCATGTAAATAAGGTATTTTTGTTTTTATTTTTAATAAATGTTTTCACTTTGTCATTATGGGGTATTGTGTATAGATGATGATGACATGTTGATGACATGTTTTATTTATTTAATCTATTTAAATAAGGCTGTAACGTAACTAAATGTGGAAAAGGGGAAGGGGTCTGAATACTTTCCGAATGCACTGTACATATACACTGTCATATAATTATATGCTGCTACTGCACTGTACATTATTCCACTCGTCACATGGGAAAACAATGTCCATACAAAATGGTAGCTATTTTTTAAAATCGTATTTTCAGTTATATTTAATTTTATCTGCATGCCTCTTGTACTTTATTTTGTTTATTTTGTCCTTTTATTAGGCCTACAATGTTATATATTTACAATTTCACTTATTTGATTGCTTCCCTGTGTTACTTATTTGATTACTTTGTCACTTTTGTCACCATTGCACTACTGTGTGAGAAGCCTGTGTATGACAATAATATTTGATTTTGTCGTCACCAGTGGATCCACGTGACCAGGACTGGGCCTTGTTATCTGATATATTACACACATTGACAGTACTTTTCCACAAACCCTTTTCAGATGGACATGGCATCCAATGTATCTTAAATAAGAAATATAAATATATAAAAAATAAGTGGTGTCAGGGTGTACGCATGCCGCTGGCTTAACGCTGAAAAAGCATATTGTCTCCAACTGGCAGCTGTAGTGTAGCCGGGAGAAGGGCGGGTGGGCTGTGTGAGCAGAGGGCGGCTGCGGCTTGACAAATTGGCATATTCGCGGGCGCCCGGTGAACGTCGGGCGATGGACAAAAAACCTGTCGCACGGCGCTCGACCACTTTGTAGGGATGCCGTCGTTCCGAGTGCTCATTGCATACTGGGTCTTTGTCTGTGTAAAGGGTTTTAATGTTTTCATCCTCCCATGGGCCAGGAGATTTTCCAGGAGTTTTTTTTAACCCGTATGATTAGAAAAATGATCTGGTCCCATCATACATAGCCTATATAAAAACTTGTTTTTTTTTCTTCTCCCACCTGATTTATTTCTGTGTCATAAGCTACAACTAAGGTTCGGAGTTGGTTACAACCATATCAGGAAAAACTCTGGGCACCAGGAAAATAATTCCCCCCACCCCCAGCACTCTGGGACCTGTGGTGCCACCTCTGAAATCACAATACAATGTTTCAAATGAAAAAACGGCTCCTATTTGTGATCTACATCAACAACAACAAACAATGGTGGTGGGGATGGGATTCCATAGTTTTACATGGCTCAGTGCAGCCGGCAGCTACTGCGACAATGTCAAAATGTAACAGGCTGGTACTGCAATTTCAGGTAAAATCTCAATAAAACAAGTCTCAAATATCAGGAAAATGTCGATACATTCAGCTATTTCAAAAACATCGCTCTGCTATTTACCATTTACCAGTGCTTTACTTGGACAGAAATAAGTGCTAATAGTAGGCTACAGTAATAGTCTATGAGGAACAGGAGTTCAGTAGAAAATTGGAGGTGCCGGTAGCCTACTCAGCTCTGGTAAACTCCGGCCCAAATCAAGCACTGCCATTTGCTTATAGCCTACAGTAGAAATGAGTGTTGGCTCAACGAAACAAAACTGTCGGGCGAGAGTCGTGCGTTACCTCGAGGTAGCGGTTGAGACGTTGCAAGTACGCAAGTCTACATTTGAGTAATATGTGTAGCCGACGGTAGGCTATTTTTACGAAAAGTGTAGCAAGTGTGAAAAGGCTTTGTGCCTCTCACCGCTGCGCATATCAGCCAACCAGAGCGAAATTGACGTTATCAAGTGTTAATCGAACGTTCTGCTGATGTGGCAGTACCGTTGATATCTAAACTAGGTAGCTAGCTAGCGACCGGTGACCGCACGTCTCAAGCAATGCATGTTTGGATACCGGGCGCGCGCAATCTCCATACAAAGCAGACTGGGACAAAGCCGCAACCGGTCTCCCGACAGGGCAGATTAACGGACGTTTTTATTAACCCTTTATTTAACACCTTCACCCTACCCTCACCCTATCCCGAGCTGTTCTTGTAAATTAATATTCTGTATTATGTAATGTTTCATGTTCTGTGTGGACCTCAGGAAGAGTAGCTGCTTTATGTTCTGTGTGGACCCCAGGAAGAGTAGCTGCGTTAGCAACAGTTAGCGGGGCTCCTAATAAAACACAGAAAGGAGTGAATGTCTTCCATTTTAATTGTCTATTCTCTGTCCAGTCATTGTCCTTGGTTTGTGATCAGAATGAAAAGCCAACAGCAATTAGCCAGGCGTTTGAGACCTTGCTGAGGGGTTTTATGGTAATCAGTGTAGTAGTAGTGGCCACTGCTAATTGCATTGTTTTAAATCACTGTGGAGAGAGGGACTCATTACGTTTTTCAATGATATTTCACATTAAAATCACTCAACATATGAATGTGTTTGTAGAAGTTACAACAAGCAACAATTGTATAACAGCATATTTAATTTGAAGCAGACATTCTTGTTTGTGTGCTATTGTATTACTGTAAGTATTTTTATAGTGCACAGCACACCTGTTCTCTAAGACCGGTTCTTCGCAAGCAATGAAAACCAAACATCAGTTTTTGGGGCCATTTAATTGCAGTGCCCAACCTGATACTTGGGCCCCTCCCTTATACGTCTCTGTGCTTTGGGAGGATAATACTGGGAGAAATAGATGTTGACAAGGTCATATGAGGTCTGAGGCCCGATCTTGATTGACCCAAAGAATATAGGTATACAATAGGTCTATACTTGGTAAGCATTGACATCACTGATTACACCTTTTCATTATGTTCTCAATACGTGTCTATAGAGCCTTCACAATGATGTGTGTTTTTACCTGCCACCAGGCACCAACCGACACACACCAGCACACACCCAACACGATCACACAATCAGATAGCCCACCCACACTGCAGCACACACCCTGACCCAACATAAAAAGAAAGATAGCCCACTTATGTCATTGCCTTTCTTCACTGTTATTTGCTTTTGTAATATTATATTGCTTAATTCCTGGCAGCACGGGCTGTGTATTGAGCCCCTACCACAACCCTAGACAACCCCAGCCCTAGCCCCAGTTCCAGAGCACCAATATCAGCCTTAGCTCCAATCCCAACCCCAGTACCAGCTCTAGAGACCCAGTCCCAGCTCTAGAGACCCAGTCCCAGCTCTCGAGACCCAGTCCCAGCTCTAGAGACCCAATCCCAGCTCTAGAGATCCAGTCCCAGTTCTAGAGACCCAGACCCAGCTCTAGAGATCCAGTTCTAGAGACCCAGACCCAGCTCTAGAGACCCAGTCCCAGCTCTAGAGACCCAGTCCCAGCTCTAGAGATCCAGTCCCAGCTCTAGAGACCCAGTCCCAGCTCTAGAGACCCAGTCCCATCTCTAAAGACCCAGTCCCAGCAACTATTTCAGTTCCAGTCCAAACATACCCCCAGTTCTATTCCCAGTCAAAGTCCCAGACCAGACCCATCTGGGTTTCAGAACCAGCCCTAGCACCAGCTATTGTTTCAAACCCAAGCCACAGACCTGGCCATAGCACCAAACCTTATCATAAACCCAAACAAATCCAGCTCTAGTCCCAGGCCCAGCCCCAATGCCATTACTGTGTGAGCAGGTTGATTTGTAGGCTTGGCCTGTGTGTGCGTCACTCCCCTACCCTCCACACAGCACAGGTGGACGTGTGGGGAACACTGCCAAATAGTTGGGCTTGGAGAGAGGGAGGGGTTTTGGTAGGTTGGTGGGTGGGTGTACAGATTTTAACTGTTGGTAATGTTCATTTTCCCCACACTTCCTAAATCAGTGACACACCTACAGAGCAAATTCGAGCTCTTCTGTCTCTGTCTATCTCTCTTTTTTTCTCTCTCACTTTCGCATGCCCGCCACAGAGGCTAGGACTCTGCTTCCTGACAGACAGGGACTGAGAGTAGCGTGAGAAAGAAGAAACTGAAATCCAAAAACGCCTGTCTGCTGAAAGGTCAGTAACATCTTTCGTTCACACAAACTCATTAGTAAAGATGTCTGTTGAAGTGAGTGGAGTTCAGTATTGACATTATGATACATCTTCAGGGTTTGTTTTACATAATAGGGTCTGCATGTACCCCACACCTACTGCCTAAACGGTGGCTGGTCTCATTTCAGCAAGTCTCTCCTTGACTAGAAAGTTCATCTGTACTGAGGAAGCAGTACAATTGATGATGACTTGTTGACTAGATTGCAATACAGTCAATCTGTTGTGTGTTGGTTATTGTCAGAAGCATGTAATGTCTTAGTAATTACACCATAAAATCATGCACATTAATGCACATGTGGTAATATAATGCCTTGGCATGACAGTGACATTTCCTTGTTGTCTTGAGACTTCCTCAAGAGCATCTTCAATGGAATACTGGTATGGGTTTGAAAAGGGTAAGGTAATAAGAAAGTGACTGAATACCACTTTCGAACGGTTATATCAGGAAATTCTACAACAACATTTTAGTAAAATTCACAGATTTTACATAACAGAAATGTATATTTTTTTATTAACCACCTGCAACAATATTACGCCCTCATAATCGTGTATAAATGTCATTATGCCCAGAAATAGAGAGAATCCAGTGGGCCGGCTCTCAATGGTCAGGCTATATCAGTCTATATCAGGCTATATCAGGCCATATCATGCCATATCATGCTATATCAGGCTATATCATGCTATATCAGGCTATATCAGGCTATATCATGCTATATCAGGCTATATCAGGCTATATCATGCTATATCAGGCTATATCAGGCTATATCATGCTATATCAGGCTATATCAGGCTATATCAAGCTATATCAGGTTATATCATGCTAGATCAGGCTATATCATGATATATCATGCTATATCAAGCTATATCAGGTTATAACAGGCTATATTAGGTGTGTAGGTTGGTAGATGACTGACAGATTCAATTATTCATCTAGCGTTATTGTGCCCCCGTCACATTGCATAGACATCTGGTGTAGATGCATGCTAGTCTGAGATTTCCTTTCAAACCATAAGTGAGAATGGGTTTGGATCAGGGCTCAGTACCTTAATTCTCTATGTACCATCGCTACATGTCAGTCATTAGTCAATGATTGATATCTGATGACGATTACACCAGCAGACCCACCCTGCAGAGAAAGGTGTGTGTATGTGTGTCAACACTCGAAAGGGGTTACTTAAGCAATAAGGCCAGAGGGGGTGTGGTATATGGTCAATATACCACAGCTAAGGGCTGTTCTTATGCACAACACAAGTGCTAGGCCATATAACACAAACCCCCGAAGTGCCTTATTGCTATTATAAACTGGTTACCAACGTAATTAGAGCAGCAAAAATACATGTTTTGTCTGATACACCACGGATTTCAGCCAATCAGCATTCAGGGCTCGAACCACCCAGTTTATAATTGGAGATAGCCAACATGTGCCACCGTAGCACACCACACCTCTGTGTCTATTGAATAAAACTACCAGGGCTCTTTCATTTCAGTCACTCACTGGGACAACAAGGTTTATCACAGTTGAACCTGATCCCAGTGGTTGTTTTGTTACAGCATACCGGATACTTTTACATCGGTGTGTTAACAATACAACCCAGGAGCAGCCAGCCTCCCTCGTGTGTGTGCGCAGCTCTAGTGTGGTGTGGGAATGCAACAGGCAGTACAATGCTCAGACAGGCGTGTCTACAGTGGAGTACCAACATCCCACATGGCAACAACCCTCCCCAATTTCGTGGTTTCCAATTGGTAGTTACAGTCTTGTCCCATCGCTGCAACTCCCGTATGGACTCGGGAGAGGCGAAGGTCGAGAGCCGTGCACCCTCCGAAACACGAACCAGCCAAGCTTCACTGCTTCTTGACACACTGTTTGCTTAACCCGGAAGTCAGCCGCACCAATGTGTCGGAGGAAACACCGTACACCTGGCGACCGTGTCAGCGTGCATGTGCCTGGCCCGCCACAGGAGTCATTAGAGCGCGATGGGACAAGGAAATCTTAGCCTGCCAAACCCTCTCCTAACCCGGACGACGCTGGGCCAATTGTGCACCGCCTCATGGGTCTCCCGGTCACAGTCAGCTGTGACACAGCCTGGGATCGAACCCGGGTCTGTAGTGACGCCTCAAGCACTGCGATGCAGTGCCTTAGACCACTGCGCTACTCAGGAGGCCCCCACAAATTGATTTTAACAAAATGCGTCCCTCCGTTGAATTTCTAAATCCCGAAGTGGCCCTCAAGCCGAAATGTTTGCCCACCTCTGATCTAGACGGTCATTTAACAATAACAGTACAAGCTACACGATAATCCATTCATACAATACTGAGGTGTAGTAATGCCAGATTCAGCTAAATTATCATCCATAGTCCCAAGTGGACAGCTAAATTATCATCCACAGTCCCATAGTGGACAGCTAATTATCATAGTCCCATAGTAGACAGTAAATTATCATCCATAGTCCCATAGTAGACAGCTAATTATCATAGTCCCATGGTAGACAGCTAATTATCATCCATAGTCCCATAGTAGACAGCTAATTATCATCCATAGTCCCATAGTAGACAGCTAATTATCATCCATAGTCCCATAGTAGACAGCTAATTATCATCCATAGTCCCATAGTAGACAGCTAATTATCATCCATAGTAGACAGCTAATTATCATCCATAGTAGACAGCTATGATAATTAGCTGTCTACTATGGGACTATGGATGATAATTAGCTGTCTACTATGGGACTATGGATGATAATTAGCTGTCTACTATGGGACTATGGATGATAATTAGCTGTCTACCATGGGACTATGATAATTAGCTGTCCACTATGGGACTATGGATGATAATTAGCTGTCTACTATGGGACTATGGCATTATAACACTATAGGACAGGGCCACAGCAGGCATTATAACACTATAGGACAGGGCCACAGCAGGCATTATAACACTATAGGGCAGGGCCACAGGGCCTCTGCAGGCATTATAACACTATATGACAGGGCCACAGCAGGCATTATAACACTATAGGGCAGGGCCACAGCAGGCATTATAACACTATAGGACAGGGCCACAGCAGGCATTATAACACTATAGGACAGGGCCACAGCAGGCATTATAACACTACTATAGGACAGGGCCACAGCAGGCATTATAACATGTTCGGGGTCTATGAGGGGCTATCTCTGTAGTGTGTGTGAGTGTGTGATCGTGGTTGTGTGTGAGTGCCATCCTCCTCCTCCACCTCCTCATCAGGTTGTGTTGTGTGTGAGTAAGCAGCCATTACAGAGCAGCTGAATAGAGGAAGTGGGAGGGTACTTGAAAAGGGTGGGAGGAGACTTGAAGAGGGTGGGAGGTGGCTTGAAGAGGGTTTTGTGGGTGGGAGGTCTGATCTCTGCCAAAAAAGCAAGTTTGGGGGATTTGTGTACTCAATGTTACTCACGAACAAACGCCGTTTCCAAATCGTCAGGCATGCACTCACACACCCAGAGGTCTCACCCTCCCTCTCTTTCTGTCCCTCTATCTATTTCTGTTCCTCACACGCACACACACACACACACACACACACACACACACACACACACACACACACACACACACACACACACACACACACACACACACACACAAACTCTCTCTCTCCTTCTCTCTATTCA
>QNTS01002357.1:172985-185810 GCA_003317085.1 Hucho hucho | reverse complement strand
TCAGTAGTGTAGAAGGACTCAGTAGTGTAAAAGGGCTCAGTAGTGTAGAAGGACTCAGTAGTGTAAAAGGGTTCAGTAGTGTAAAAGGGTTCTGTAGTGTAAAAGGGTTCAGTAGTGTAAAAGGGTCAGGGTTCAGTAAAATGTTTCTATACTCACAGAGGACTCCCAGAGTGATAGCCAGGCCCAGCAGTAGAACACAGAGACACACCAGGGTCACCACGGGAACACTCCCAGACCCTCCCTCCGGGATTGTAGCCTTTGACTCCACCGAGGGAGAGGGGTCACTAGTGCCCGGGTCAATTCCTGGAAAAGGAGTGGAGGTCAAAGGTTATAAGGTCATAAGGTTAATTAAGGGGTACTTAATGTAACTCTTAGCTAACTGTAACTCACACGCACACCTCACCTTTCCCAGGATCCTCCCGCTCACTAACTCTACCTCCTGGTCTTCTAACCTCAGAGTATGTGACATCTTCACGCTCGGCTACTCCTATGGTTACAGAGAGATGAAGAAAGAGATGGTTCATTTTTTCCCGCATATTTTATATATATTGCACCCCATGCGTGATTATATTGTTTCCCTAAAACCAACCTCATGGTGATTACCACCTAGTTCCTCTTTCTCAATCCACTATTTCAATATTTTATTAGAATTGTGCCACTCTAGTTCCTCTCTATGAAACCACTATCTCAACACTAAATTAAAATATCGGTCTACACCGAAAATATATATTAATGCTTCATGTAAAGTGTTGGTCCCATGTTTCATGAGCTGAAATAAAAGATCCCAGAAATGTTCCATAAGCACAAAAAGTTTGTTGCGCTCAATTTTTGTGCACAAATGTATTTACATTCCTCTTAGTGAGCATTTCTCCTTTGCCAAGATAATGCATTCACGAAGCTGATTAAACAGCATGATCATTACACAGGTGCACCTTGTGCTGGCGACAATAAAAATACACTCTAAAATGCTTTGTTACACAACACAATGCCACAGATGTCTATAGTTTTGAGGGAGCATGCAATTGGCATTCTGACTGCAGGAAAGTCCACCAGAGCTTTTGCCAGATAATTTAGTACTAATTTCTATACCATATGGGAAGTCATAAGGTACGGACAACGAACACAATTGCATTTTATCGATTGGCAATTTGAATGAACAAAAATACCGTACCGAGATCCTGAGGCCCATTTTTTTGCTATCTGTGACCAACAGATGCATAACTGTATCACAGGCATGTGAAATCCATAGATTAGCCTAATTTATTTATTTCAACTGAGTGATTTCCTATAGGAACTGTAACTCAGTAAAATATGTTTTATTGTTGCATGTTGCATTGATATGCTATATCAATGGAATAGCCTTCATTTATCAGAACAAGAATCAGCTATATCAACATTCTATTAGAAATGTACCATTCTAGTACCTCTCTTACGATCCACTATCTCCACATTCTTTCCTTTGAGCTCTACTATGTTACAGTCCCTTGACTGCAAGGTCCAACATGCAAATCACTTTATTAACTGTTAGGGTAACTAACCAAAATATACAATGTCTAATATTCTAATTCAACATATCTGAAGAAAAGCTGACATATTGTTGTGAGAAATCAGGAAACACTTTTGTCCATAAACCAAATGTTACGGGTTGATGCTGTCTGTCTCTGTCTGTCTGTCTGTCTGTGGAAGTTGGTTGACAGTGTGAAAACCCACAGACATGGCCAGAGTGTGACGAATAACAACTCATTTAGATGGAACTGTCATCTTCTCATGCCCTTTACATTGCACTAATACTGTACATATCCTTCAAAATAGGATTCTATATGGAGAACCATTGATGAGGCCCTATGGAATATTTAAAAAGGAAATTGACTGAAAACATAAATAAAACAAACATTGCACTATACATAATTATGCTATAGTACATTCTAAAAGAGATGCCCAGTGACTCATACAATACCACATGTTAAACATATAGTACTAACTCATATTAATAAGTACAGTTACAAATACACTTCAGAAAAGTTCATATTGATCCCAACCAAGATACTGTCTTCTTTTCCCTATAGCCCCTGGGTTTACACAGTTATTATTTGTGACACAACCACACAGTAAATCATCATCACTATAACTATAACCAGTTAATAACAGTCTGTACAGCCTTCTTCTGTTACTAACTCCTTGTTGAATTATGACAGTTATTATTTATGACAGTACCACACAGTAAATCATCACTATACCAGTTAATAATAGTCCTTGAGAATCTATCTAATTAACATAGTACAACATCCCCATTAAGTCTGTCAGTTTAAGCTAGAGATATCTGTTTTTTATCTTGGGTTACGTCTCAATCCACTGAATCCGCTTATGTCGACCTTCTGCATCTGTGGTGGAAAGTGGCAGAGGTACAGCGCTGTTTGTCAGCCCAGGAGACTTCACAAAAATCGGTCTTCTCACGAAAACGGCTGTACCACCGATGTGCCAACGTCTGGCTGTACCGTCTGCACCATTTGGGCTACAAACTAATGTGACTCCACTATGGAAATGGGAGACTATCAAGAACACAATGGTGTTCTATCTTGCTCTACGACTCCCACAAGTGTCACGGGACTCAACTGAATGTAACCTATAAAGACTAATGGAAGTATGGAGGTAGTTTTGTGACAAAAAATTCAATGTGTCCAGAAAACTCAGGAAATATTTTTGTTTTCTCAAACTGTATCTACTAGACATAGGACATACACTTCAAAACCTTATTCGTTATGATTTGTACTTTTGACTGTCTTTTTTAGCATTTATGAATGTGTTATTCAACGCGTTACTCTGGGCTATAGTAGTGTTACTATGGGATATAGTTGTCAAAGCCAAATTAAATATTTGATCAAATTGTTATAATATTTCCATTAATACAGGTGTCTTACAAGGTGTCAAAAGAGTTACACAGGGATGCTGGCCCATGTTGACTCCAATGCTTCCCACATTTGTGTAAAGTTGGCTGGATGTATTTTGGGTGGTGGACCATTGTTGATACACATGTGAACATTTTGAGCGTGAAAAACCCAGCAGCGTTGCAGTTCTTGACACAAACCGGTCCGCCTGTCACTTACTACCATACCGAAGTTCAAATCTTTTGTCTTGCCAATTCAGCCTCTGAATGGCACACATACACAATCCATGTTGTCTCAATTGTCTCAAGGGGTAAAAATCCTTATTTAACCTGTCTCCTACCCTTCATCTACACTGAATGAAGTGGATTTAACAATTTACATCAATAATTGATCATAGCGTACACCTGGATTAAGTTGGTCATTCTATGTCATGGAAAGAGCAGGTGTTCATCATGTTTTATACACTCAAGGTATACAGCCTTCTTCTGTTACATATTCTTGTTGAAATATAATCTCCACCTCCCAAAATGATGAAATGTTGTATTGTAAACTTATGTTTGAAAACGAATTAAACTATGTAAATGAGAGAGAATAAAGAGTAGGAGAGACTCACCATTAGAAACTTCACTTTTTGCTCCAGCATATTGGTTTTGATG
Source organism: Hucho hucho (assembly GCA_003317085.1). Classification (NCBI taxonomy): domain Eukaryota; kingdom Metazoa; phylum Chordata; class Actinopteri; order Salmoniformes; family Salmonidae; genus Hucho; species Hucho hucho. The sequence continues at coordinate 182,269 of QNTS01002357.1, read as the reverse complement.
CTGAGTGAATGTAACATCGGAGTAGACAATTTCACCAGACATCATCACTGCTCTAAGTCCTCTCTCAGAGTAGGGACCAGAAGAGGAAGAAGGCCCTCATCACACACCCACACTCATTCAAATCCCATAAACACTCACACAATCACATGTGCATGCAAGTGTACACACACACACACGCACACACACGCACACACGCACACACACACACACATGTAGTACACAAGCATAACTGTTAGGGGAGTGGTGTGGTGAGGTGGTGGTGAGTTGAAATACAGTTCTTATTTTCCCCTGGAATTTATTTGAATATGTTGCAAACTAGCAACCCTGTGATTGAACTGTATTACGGATACCATCTCTAAAGGCAGAGCCAAGACAGTTGACTTGTCATACTACAGTTTTTTACAATCACTTTGGCACAAATTTCAGAACCTTGATGTCGTTTTTCAAAACTCTGGACACAAAACTCACAACCGATGATCAAAATGCACATTTTTCAAGACTCAAACACTTTTTCCAATTGCTTGGATACAATACACATAAAGCTAAGATNATTTGTTCATTGAACTAAAATCACCTGTTCAAAATGACACAACTTAACATCAAAGTATTACCATTTCAAAATGCAATTCACACATTACATCTGAGATGACTGTCTATTCATTTCATTACAATGATCTAACTATCAACTGATACAACTGCTCAAAATAATAAGTAGCTGTTGCATTACTCTTAATGCATAGTTTTATGGAAACTGATGAACAATATTCCATGTTTAGATCATGAAAGTTTTAGGATAACGAGCTCCATTGGCACCAATTACTGTGGAACATGAACCAATTGGACTATATTTTCTATGGATGTAATAGATCATCATCATTCTTTATCAGACACTGTTTCTATGGTCTCATGTACCACTTTTCTAGACCATGTTTTCAGATTTGACATTACTGTACACTCATTACTGTACATTCAGATTTGACATTACTGTACACATTACTGTACACTCGGCCACTTTATTAGGTACACCTATGCCCGTTCTAATGTTTGGTCGAACAGCAACTAAAGCTCTCTACTCTATATACTCTATATATTGAGTTGCAGGCAGCCACAAAATTTGCCATTAGAAGCAGCAGGCTATTTGCGTTAACACGCAGGTCTACCTAATAAAGTGAGTGTACGTATGCAGGCCCTTGTAATTGCTTTTCCAATACTGCCAACTCGTTACCGACGATTGATTTCACATTGTGGTACGAGTATATAGTGAAATGAGTGGTATCCACCTACAACAACATAGCGATAACATCCTGATCCAGGTCACAATAGAGGTCAAGCAGTGGGAGGAGGAAGACGAGGAAGACGTGGTGGTCAAAGGAATGTCAGAGGACAAGCACCCATTTTGAGAGGTGGTCGTGGGCCTCGTTTGAGAGGTGTGGGGGAACGTGGTAGAGGACAAGGCCATGGACCAAGACAGTGTCCAATGAAATCTGAGCAATAGTTGTAGAACATGTCGTAAATCATGGCATGACAATGACTGAGGCAGCTACAATGATTCAAACAATTCTCAGAAGATCAACCGTGGCCTCAATCATCAGAACTTTCCACAATGAGAACCGGTAAGTCTTCAGCATGCACTAAACATTAGGCTACTCTCAATTGTCAATTGACCGTATACTGCATGCCAATGTGTACCACACAGTAGGTGATGTGACTAAATGTGTTCTTACTGTAATTTTCCCAACAGAATTGAGACTCGGCCAAGTAGGGGATGCAGAGGCAAAATTCTGACTGACCAACAAGAGAGGGCTGTGGTCAATTTGATTCGGGACAGAAATGATATTCGCCTTACAGAAATTCGGCAGCACATCTTGGACAATGACGACATGTTCAACAATGTGGAAGCCATAAGTTTGCCGACTATTGCAGGCGTGCTGAAAAGGCACCAGGTGTCTCTAAACCAGCTATACCGTGTGCCTTTTGAAAGAAATGCAGACAGAGTGAAGCAACTGAGGACTGAGTATGTTCAGGTATGTTCAGTTTCAAGATGCCTGTTGTGAAAAATTCCCCCAAAATTCTACATCATTGTAATCAGTAATTCTCTTTAAAAAATGTATTTTTTGAGGGTGATGGAGCTGGATGCTGATGAAAACCATCACAAATTCCTATTTTTGGATGAGGCAGGCTTCAACCTGGCCAAGACAAGGAGGAGAGGTCGGAATTTCATTGGCCAGCAGGCAGCCATCCAAGTACCTGGACAACGTGGGGCCAACATCACCATGTGTGCGGCTATATCGGAAGATGGTGTGGTGGGATGCAGACCTCGTATTGGATCATATAATGCAGCTCTCCTTATAACCTTCCTTGATGAGCTAAATCAGGTCTGTAGAGCTAATGGCGTGACCTATGTCATTGTGTGGGATAATGTCAGGTTCCACCATGCTCAAATGGCGCAAGCATGGTTTCAGGCCCATCCACAATTTACCACCCTGTACTTACCCCCATACTCTCCTTTCCTTAACCCGATTGAGGAATTCTTCCCCACGTGGAGGTGGAAGGTATATGATAGGCTAGGCGGCCTCACGAACAAGCCACCCTTCTCCAGGCCATGGATGACGCATGCAATGACATCACGGCAGACCAGTGTCAGGCCTGGATTCGCCATGACCAAAGATTCTTCCCAAGATGTTTGGCTAATGAAAACATCCATTGTGATGTGGATGAGAACCTGTGGCCAAATCCACAAGATTGATGGGAATATAGAACTACAGTAATCAACACTTTGTTCTGGTTTTTACAGTAAGCCAGGTGAGAAACACTGCAGTTCACCTTTAACAGTTTTTATTTTTTTGTAGCTATTTATTTTTGCTTTGATTCAAAGAAATGTTGTGATTTTATTGTATTTCATCAATAAATTTCATATTTTGTTCAGTGATTCCACTGTGTCTGTAGTATTCTCTCTACTAGTCCTTTTACAGTGATGTATTTACGTGTAGTACCATAATGAAACATGTATCACATATTTTGTACTACAATATTTAATGATTGTACAAACAACTACACAGTGAAACTATCGGTATCTTGTGTGTGGGTGGTCTAAATGAATGTTCCTATGATATTTCATGATAAATGAGTTATTTGAACCAATGATTCTGCAAATGCAAGGTTTCTTTAAAGATATGAATGCACAATGCAATGTTTTGAACATTGAACAGCCTGTGTTACAAGTGATGACCGTTTTGAGTTTTGTGTCTAGAGTTTTGAAAAATGACCACAAGGTTCTGAAATTAGTGCCGAAGTGATTGTAAAAACTGTAATTCAAACATGGCCTGTAGAATTTACTGTAAGTAGTATTCTAGCTAGCTGTAATTATATAGAAATATAAAATATTCTCTGTCAGTTAAGTATCATTCATGATAGATGGTTAAAGAGAGCCAACAGATAACACATTATTTCTATCATCCCAACATAATATAGAACAGCATATAGCATCAAATAATGCTTTGTAATAATCATTTACTAATGACCTGTCAATTTGACTCTTTTTGTGGGCTCTCTTGGAGCTCCATACTGACAGCTGTGGAAGCTGTTGTTTTCTATGAGTCTATTTGCATAACCGGTGACACTACTCTCATATTTACATACTCTGCTTCCTGTTGTCCAAGGCAGGTAAATGATGCGGTGAGGTGTATTCAGAAAAGGTATTAGTCATTTGATCCTCTTTCATGCTGTTAAAATGACCAAATATGAACCAATGTACATATGGAATACTAAATTACTACTGCTACTAGTAGTACTACTACTATTACCACCACTACTACTACTACTGCCACCAGTACTACTACTACTACTAATACCACTACTACTACCACACCTACTACTACCAACACCACTACTACCACCACTACCACTACTACTACTACTACTACTACTACTAGTACTACTACTACTATTGCTACTAGTAGTACTACTACTATTACCACCACTATTACTACTACTGCCACCAGTACTACTACTAATGCCACTACTACTACCACACCTACTACTACCAACACCACTACTACCACCACTACCACTACTAGTACTACTACTACTTCTATTATATCACCATGTCCTACAATACATTTGAAAAATATAGCTATATCCCACTGTGTTATTCTAGCATGACTCAACAAAAAGAGAGATGTGTGTCAGTGCACCAATGTCATGTTACTGTTGTCAGATGAAAGAACTCTGTACTGTGTGAAATGGAGAAGGCATGTTGAGCTCCAGAACCATCTTACTGAATAGATGCAGTCATCAGTTGTCCACATTACATTCATATGATACTGTCTGTGTATACTGTAATGTACATCCGATACATTCCATTAGGTGTCTCATCAGTTCCATTATTTACAATGGTTATGTACATCCTCAACAGTGGTAGTAACAGAGATGGAAGAGCAAGCAAGATATCTCAGTAGCTCCTTTTTTGTCCTTCATATACAGTCAGTCTATGAATTGAGCAGATCAGACCCAGCTGCTATCACATTGGTGTCTATGGGAGACTGTGGGACACTTCTCTCTACTTCCAGCACCGACAGAGATGGCAGCCTCGCTTCACATTCTCAGGAAACTATGCAGTATTTTGTTGTTTTATGTATTACTTCTTACATTGTTACCCCGGGAAATATTACGTTTTCTTACATAGAACCGGGAGGAACTATTGGATATAAGAGCAACGTCAACTTACCAACATTACGACCAGGAATACGACTTTCCAGAAGCGGCTGGATAGACTGGATCCCAGCCAGCGACTCAAAACAACGGCTGCGCCGGAGAAGGGGGAAACGCGGCAGTCATCTGGTCAAGCTACGTAGACGGGCGCACCGTGCACCTCTCCCGAGTATTTTACTTGCCAATGTCCAGTCACTGGACAACAAAGTGGACGAAATCAGAGCAAGGATTGCCTTCCAGAGAGACATCCGAGACTGCAATGTTCTTTGCTTCACGGAAACATGGCTCACTCAGGACACGTTATCTGAGTCGGTACAGCCACCTGGTTTCTCCACGCATCGCTCCGACAGAAACAAACATCTATCTGGTAAGAAGAAAGACGGGGGGGTGTGTCTTATGATTAACGAGACGTGGTGTCATCATAACAACATACAGGAACTCAAGTCCTTTTGTTCACCTGACATAGAATTCCTTACAATCAAATGCCGACCGCATTATTTACCAAGAGAATTCTCCTCGATTATAATCACAGCCGTGTATATCCCCCCTCAAGCTGACACATCGACGGCACTGAAAGAAATCTATTGGACTCTATGTAAACTGGAAACCACATATCCTGAGGCTGCATTTATTGTGGCTGGCGATTTTAATAAGGCTAATTTGAAAACAAGGCTCCCTAAATTTTATCAGCATATCGAATGTGCCACCCATGCTGGTAAAATCCTTGATCATTGTTATTCTAACTTCCGTGATGCATACAAGCTATTCTCCGCACTCCTTTCGGCAAGTCTGACCATGACTCCATTTTGTTGCTCCCAGCCTATAGACAGAAACTAAAACAGGAAACGCCCGTTCTCAGGTCTGTTCAACGCTGGTCCGACCAATCTGATTCCACGCTGCAAGATTGCTTCGAGCACGTGGACTGGGATATGTTCCGGATAGCATCGGACAACAACATTAATGTATACGCTGATTCGGTGAGCGAGTTATTAGCAAGTGCATTGGTGATGTTGTACCCATAGCAACTATTAAAACCTTCCCCAACCAGAAACTGTGGATTGATGGCAGCATTCGCGCAAAAGCACTGCTTTTAACCAGGGTAAGGCGACCGGAAACATGACTGAATACAAACAGTGTAGCTATTCCTGCCGCAAGGCAATCAAACAAGCTAAGCGTCAATATAGAGACAAGGTAAAGTCACAATTCAACGGCTCAGACACGAGAGGAATGTGGCAGGGTCTACAGTCAATCACGGACTACAAAAAGTAAACCAGCCCTGTTGCGGACCACGACGTCCTGCTCCCAGACAAACTAAAAAACTTCTTTACTCACTTTGAGGACAATACAGTGCCACCGACACAGCCCGCTACCAAAACCTGCGGGCTCTCCTTAACCGCAGCAAACGTGAGTAAAACATTTAAATGTGTTAACCCTCGCAAGGCTACTGGCCCAGATGGCATCCCTGGCCGTGTCCTCAGAGCATGCGCAGACCAGCTGGCTGGTGTGTTTACGGACATATTCAATCAGTCCCTATCCCAGTCTGCTGTTCCCACATGCTTCAAGAGGGCCACCATTGTTCCTGTTCCCAAGAAAGCTAAGGTAACTGAGCTAAATGACTATCGCCCCATAGCACTCACTTCCGTCATCATGAAGTGCTTTGAGAGACTAGTCAAGGATCATATCACCTCCATCCTGCCAGACACCCTGGAACCAATTTGCTTACCGTCCCAATAGGTCCACAGACGACGCAATCGCAATCCCACTGCATACTGCCATAACCCATCTGGACAAGAGGAATACCAATGTAAAAATGCTGTTCATTGACTACAGCTCAGCATTTAACACCATAGTACCCTCCAAGCTCGTCATTAAGCTCGAGACCCTAGGTCTCAACCCAGCCCTGTGCAACTGGGTCCTGGACTTCCTGACGGGCCATCTCCAGGTGGTGAGGGTAGGAAACAACATTTCCACCCCGCTGATCCTCAACACTGGGGCTCCACAAGGGTGTGTTCTCAGCCCTCTCCTGTACTCCCTGTTTACCCATGACTGCGTGGCCAAGCACGCATCCAACTCAATCATCAAGTTTGCTGACGACACTACAGTGGTAGGCTTGATTACCAACAACGACGAGACGGCCTACAGGGAGGAGGTGAGGGCCCTCGGAGTGATGTGTCAGGAAAATAACCTCTCACTCAACGTCAACAAAACAAAGGAGATGATCGTGGACTTCAGGAAATAGGAGAGGGATCACCCCCCTATACACATCAACGGGACAGTAGTGGAGAAGGTGGAAAGTTTTAAGTTCCTCGGCGTACACATCACGGACAAACTGAAATGTTCCACCCACACAGACAGCGTGGTGAAGAAGGCGCAACAGCGCCTCTTCAACCTCAGGAGGCTGAAGAATTTCGTCTTGTCACCAAAAACACTCACAAACACAGATGCACAGATGCACAATCGAGAGCATCCAGTTGGGCTGTATCACCGCCTGGTACGGCAACTGCTCCGCCCAGGACTACCTGCCCTCCAGGACGCCTACACCACCCAATGTCACAGGAAGGCCAAAAAGATCATCAAGGACAACAACCACCCGAGCCACTGCCTGTTCACCCCGCTATCATACAGAAGGCGAGGTCAGTACAGGTGCATCAAAGCTGGGACCGAGAGACAGAAGCTGTTTTTCAATCTCAAGGCCATCATACTGCTAAACAGCCACCACTAACATTGAGTGGCTGCTGCCAACATGCTGACTTAAATCTCTAGCCACTTTAAATAATAGAAAATTGGATGTAATAAATGTATCACTAGCAATTTTAAACAATTTTGTATATAATGTTTACATATCCGACATTACTCATTAAAATGTATACACTGTACTCTATACCATCTACTGCATCTTGCCTATGCCGTTCTGCCATCGACGCAAATCTCTAGCCACTTTAATAATTTAAAAGTGTATGTAATAAATGTATCACCATGCCATTTATATAATGTTTACATACATGGATTCTAGTGTTGATGTTAACATTAACTTGGATTTGTACTTCCATAGCAAATGATCTCAACTATTGTCAAGACATTCAGGCCCGGGCCAATTGGAATCTCTCAGTTTCACTATTTTATTTGTATTCTCTCTACACCAGAGGTGGGCAAACTTTGTATTTTATTTTATCAAACATAATTTCCCCAACCCTTTTCTCAACCTATTGTATCTCTCTCTGAGCCTGATGATGTTTTTCTGTTTCCAATGAAGAGGCAGAATATGCTATAAGCTCATTCCTGCATTTGTTGACTGCAAATGTCCATTGTCAGCAGCTGCTGGACCTGTTGATGTGACCTATGCTGAGGTTGACCTCCAAAATAAGGCCAAAGCCAAGAAGACAGGTAAGATTGGACTACCCTCCCTCCTCATAGCCATTATCAAAACCAAGACCCAATATTGAATAGCTGTATTTTATTCTGTACATTATTCTGGATGTTATTCTGTACATTATTCTGTTTATTGTTCTGGATATTATTCTGGATATTACTCTATATTATTATGTTTATCATTCTGGATATTACTCTATTATTATGTTTATCATTCTGTATATTATTCTGGATATTACTCTATATTATTATGTTTATCATTCTGGATATTATTCTGGATATTACTCTATATTATTATGTTTATCATTCTGGATATTATTCTGGATATTACTCTATATTATTATGTTTATCATTCTGGATATTATTCTGGATATTACTCTATATTATTTTGTTTAGCATTCTGGATATTACTCTGGATATTACTCTATATTATTTTGTTTAGCATTCTGGATATTACTCTATTATATTTATTATTCTGGATAATGTTTAGTTTATTATTATGTTTATTATTCTGTTGTCACGACTTCCCCCGAAGTCGGTCCCATCTCCTTGTCCAGGCGGCGTTTGGCGGTTATGCAAAATGAAATCTCAAACTATTGTTTGTATTATTAACTAATGGACTATTTTGTAGGGCTTGATACATTGGTAGTTAGGGAAAATTAAGCCTGATATTTTCTAAAATGATTAACTTTAGAAATCTCTTATAAATCTTTAATACACTACGAGTTGCAATTCCTGCTGTGCAGGACATTTCCTGCAACAAAAGTGTGATCAAATTAAGATCCTACACCTGTATTATACTTATAGAACTAATGCTCTGATATCAAAGTATACTGTACCTATTTAAAGTAAACCTAAAAATGTTCTGTGGTGATATGTTACAGGTCCTTGAGGGAGATGGAGGGATAAATAACTTTGTGTGGTGATATGTTACAGGTCCTTGAGGGAGATGGAGGGATAAATAACTTTGTGTGGTGATATGTTACAGGTCCTTGAGGGAGATGGAGGGATAAATAACATTGTGTGGTGATATGTTACAGGTCCTTGAAGGAGATGGAGGTATAAATAACATTGTGTGGTGATATGTTACAGGTCCTTGAAGGAGATGGAGGTATAAATAACTTTGTGTGGTGATATGTTACGTGCCCTTGAGGGAGATGGAGGGATAAATAACTGTGTGTGGTGATATGTTACAGGTCCTTGAG
>QNTS01002357.1:153867-168242 GCA_003317085.1 Hucho hucho | reverse complement strand
GTGGCGGGACACAATGCAGATAGCCCGGTTAGCCAATGTGTGGGAGCACTGGTTGGGTGGGACAATTGAGGTAGTATGTACATGAATGTATAGTTAAAGTGACTATGCATATATAATAAACAGAGAGTAGCAGCAGCGTAAAAAGGGGGGTTGGAGGGGGGGGGGGCACACAATGCAATTGTTCAGGAGTCTTATGGCTTGGGGGTAAAAACGGTTGAGAAGCCTTTTTGTCCTAGACTTGGCACTCCAGTACCGCTTGCCATGCGGTAGTAGAGAGAACAGTCTATGGCTGGGGTGGCTGGGGTCTTTGAAAATATTTATGGCCTTCCTCTGACACAACCTGGTGTAGAGGTCCTGGATGGCAGGCAGCTTGGCCCCAGTGATGTACTGGGCTGTACGCACTACCCTCTGTAGTGCCTTGCGGTCGGAGGCCGAGCAATTGCTGTACCAGGCAGTGATACAACCAGTCAGGATGCTCTCGATGTTGCAGCTGTAGAACATTTTGAGGATCTGAGGACCATGCCAAATCTTTTTAGTTTTCTGAGGGGGAATAAGCTTTGTCGTGCCCTCTTCACGACTGTCTTGGTGTGTTTGGACCATTCTAGCTCTCAACCTGCTCCACTACAGCCCCATCGATGAGAATGGGGGCGTGCTCGGTCCTCCTTTTCCTGTAGTCCACAATCATCTCCTTAGTCTTGGTTACGTTGAGGGATAGATTGTTATCAATAAAGTTTATTTATGAAGCCCTTCTTACATCAGCTGTCACAAAGTGCTATACAGAAACCCAGCCTAAAACCCCAAACAGCAAGCAACGCAGGTGTAGAAGCACGGTGGCTTGGAAAAACTCCCTAGAAAGACCAGAACCTAGGAAGAAACCTAGAGAGGAACCAGGCTATTAGGGGTGGCCAGTCCTCTTCTGGCTGTGCCGGGTGGAGATTATAACAGAACATGGTCAAGATGTTCAAATGTTCATAGATGACCAGCAGGGTCAGATAATAATAATCACAGTGGTTGTACAGGGTGCAAAAGGTCAACACCTCAGGAGTAAATGTAATTTGGCTTTTCATAGCCGATCATTCAGAGAATCTCTACTGTCCCTGCTGCCTCTAGAGAGTTGAAAACAGCAGGTCTGGGACAGGTAGCACATCCGGTGAACAGGTCAGGGTTCAGTAGCCACAGGCAGAACAGTTGAAACTGGAGCAGCAGCACGGCCAGGTGGACTGGGGACAGCAAGGAGTCATCAGGCCAGGTAGTACTGAGGCATGGTCCTAGGGCTAAGGTCCTCCGAGAGAGAGAGAGAGAGAGAGAGAGAGAGAGAGAGAGAAATACATTTTAAAAAAGAGAGAGAGAATTAGAGAGAGCATACTTAAATTCACACAGGACACCGGATAAGACAGGAGAAATACTCCAGATACAACAGACTGACCCTAGCCCCCCGACACATAGACTACTGGAGCATAAATACTGGAGGCTGAGAGAGGAGGGGTTGGGAGACACTGCACATTGTATTCTGGCACCACCCGGCCAGGTCTCTGACCTCCTCCCTATAGGCTGTCTCGTTGTTATCGGTGATCAGCCCTACCACTGTTGTGTCGTCTGCAAACTTAATGATGGTGTTGGAGTCGTGCCCGGCCACGCAGTCGTGGGTGAACAGGGAGTACAGGAGGGGACTAAGCACGCACCCCTGAGGGGCTCCAGTGTTGAGGATCAGCATGGCAGATGTGTTGCTACCTACCCTCACCACCTGGGGACGGCCCATCAGGAAGTCCAGGATCCAGTTGCAGATGGAGGTGTTTAGTCCCAGGATCCTTAGCTTAGTGATGAGCTTTGAGGGTACTAAGGTGTTGAATGCTGAGCTGTAGTCAATGAATAGCATTCTCACGTAGGTGTTCCTTTTGTCCAGGTGGGAAAGGGCAGTGTGGAGTGCAAAAAAGATTGCATCATCTGTGGATCTGTTTGGGCGGTATGCAAATTGGAGTGGGTCTAGGGTTTCTGGGATAATGGTGTTGATGTGAACCATTACCAGCCTTTCAAAACACTCCATGGCCAAGGACATGAGTGCACACCTCTGTAGTCATTTAGGCAGGTTGCCTAAATGACTACCTGACCAGTTCTTGCTCATAGCAGATCTTTTTTGCACTCCACACTGCCCTTTCCCACCTGGACAAAAGGAAAACCTACGTGAGAATACTATTCATTGACTACAGCTCAGCATTCAACACCTTAGTACCCTCAAAGTTCATCACTAAGCTAAGGATCCTGGGACTAAACACCTCCATCTGCAACTGGATCCTGGACTTCCTGATGGGCCGTCCCCAGGTGGTGAGGGTAGGTAGCAACACATCTGCCATGCTGATCCTCAACACTGGAGCCCCTCAGGGGTGCGTGCTTAGTCTCCTCCTGTACTCCCTGTTCACCCACGACTGCGTGGCCGGGCACGACTCCAACACCATCATTAAGTTTGCAGATGACACAACACTGATAACAACCAGGTCTTGCTCATAAAGTACCTGACCAGGTCTTGCTCATAGCCTCACCATCCTACAGACAAGGTCACAGTGATTAATGACAGTGTCCCTGCATCGTTGGTAACACTATACTTATACTGTTCCTGTTAGGGGATTTCTGTGTTTATGTGTTTATATCCAACACAATCTCAAACTCAATTTGTGCAAATATGTAGCAAAAGTTTTTCATCAGATTGTGCGTTTTTTGCATTTCTGTGTGGCTCAATTCGTGTGAAAAGACATATTTTGTGCGACTTAATTTGTAGAAAAATACATTTTTGGGGACAAACTTCGAAACAGGCTTTGGAAAGTTTTGGGAGCAATGCATTTTGGAAAATTGTGTTCTACACTGACTTTTTTTGTGTCCCATATTTATTTATATATATAAAAAAACGTGTTAACTTCTTAGGGCTAGGATCCCCATTTTCAGAATTTTCGCCTGTCTGACGTGCCCAAAGTAAAATGCCTGCCACTCAGGCCCAGAAACTAGGATATGCACAAAATTAGTACGATTGGATAGGAAACACTCTGAAGTATCTAAAACTGTTAAAATAATGTCTGTGAGTATAACAGAAACTGATATAGCAGGCAAAACCCGAGGAATTTCTGTACGGAATAATTATTTTTTGGGACATGCCCTCACTTTCAATGGCTGCCTATGGGATTCTCTGTAAAATAGGACCCAGATTGCAGTGCCTATGGCTTCCACTAGATGCCAACAGTCTTTAGACAGTGTTTGATGACTTGGTCTTGAATAGTAGCCTCATACATGATGTTTATATCAGAGGAGTCAGGAAGTGATTTCTGTCTTGGGCACGAGGGACCCGGAGCACGCACCTCTGTATTTTCCTTTTCTATAGTTTAGGATACTATCCATGGGAAATATAATAGCTAATATAGATAAAAGGGTACCTAAGGATACATTATAAATGATGTTAGATTTGTTTGTGCAAAGTTGATAGGTATAATTTGAATGCTTTCTCTTCACTGTACAATGGGCGAGTAGACAGTGAATGCTTGGTGGATTATCTGAACATTACGCGCCAACCAAACAGAGATTTATGGATATAAACAATGACTTTTTCTAACAAAAGAAACATGAATTGTCTTTCTTGGACACGTCAACAGAAGATCATCAAAAGGTAAGCAATTTATTTGAGCTCTTTTATGTGTTTTGTGAGACCCGCGCTGGTTATGGATTTATGCTAATGCAGAAAATATGTGCTATCCTCAAACAATCAAATGTTGTGCTTTCGCCGTAAATGTTGTGCTTTCTCCGTAAAGCCTTTTTGAAATCTGACAACACTGTGATATTAACAAGACTCTCAGCTTTGCAACCGTATGCAACACTTGTATTTCCATGAATGTTAAATATTACGAATTTCTATTTTGAATTTGGTGCGCTTTGTTTGCTCCGAAAACAATCCCGTTCACGGGATTGGATCCGTAAGAGGTGTTAACAATCCAATATTGTTAATCAACCAGGTTGTCATCGAAATACTTATAATATAATAGTAAACTTAGGTTTTAAATGTTTTATTATTAATGCCAATATTGTTTTCTATGCTTGTTTTCGCTTAATACTTTGGGATACTTGTGCTATGACAGATTTTATGAGGGTTGCCAGATTGGAGTAAAAAAATGTATTTGTCAGTTTTTTGTGTGTGGTATCTTAATTCTTCGAAAACTACACACATTTTCGTGCAACTTCATTCATAGGAAAATCATTTTTAGGGGGCAAACTTTGGAACAGTCTTTTGAAAGTTATTAGATCAATTCATGACGGCAATGGTGTTCTACACAGCCTTTTTTTGTGTCCCACATAAACAAATGTGTTAACAACACACTATTGTCACCAAAATAATTATAACATGATATAATAGTAGCCTTGCATTTTTTTTTTTTATTAATGCTAATACTGTTTTCTATGGTTGTTTTCACTTAACTTTGGGATACTGGTGCACTTGTAATAAGGAAGGCCCTTTTTTTGTAGGCAACAGTAGGCCTACATGATTTTCTTCTTAACGCATTGCATATTTCGTGGGAGTACATTACACAATTTTCTTCAAAATGCATTGAGTACAAGGCTCCACTTTTTCATGTATATTACACCATTTCTTTCATATTGCATTTTATACAAAGCTATGTCGAATTTTATGAAGGTTTTCAGATTGCGAAAAAAATACAGATATTTTTTTTGTGGTATAGATTAAGGTATTTGATTGGGGAATGGGGATACATTTTATGATGGGGAATTATATACACACCACCTCTGGGTTATAACATGTTGGGCAAAGTGGTATAGGAGAGTCTGACAAAAACGTATTTGCCAAAGGCCTTGATTCAGGCTGTAGAAAATCCTACATCCATCACATTAAATCAGAACAGGATGGATCAACAGTGATTCATATTACTGGTTTGCATCCAAAAAAAGGATAGTTGTTTTTTGCTTCATAACACACTTACATTATTTGTCTACCCTTATGATGTGGATATTGTCAGGATATTCGGAGGGCCTGTTGTCCGGACCTCTGGCAGTCTCTATGGGGATGCCACAGGGTTCAATTCTCGGGCCGACTCTCTTCTCTGTATACGTCAATGATGTCGCTCTTGCTGCTGGTGATTCTCTGATCCACCTCTACGCAGATGACACCCTTCTGTATACTTCTGGCCCTTCTTTGGACACTGCGTTAACTACTTACGGAGTGGTGGAGCGCAAAGCGCCCCACTCCCGACACTACCCGGTGAAATGCAAGGCGCCAAATGCAAAATCCAAAAGTTGAATTATTAAACATTCATCAATATACAAGTGTTGCATAGTCATCAAAAGCTCTGCTTCTTGGCAATATCACAGTGTTGTCAGATTTCAAAAAGGCTTTACGGCGAAAGCACAACATTTGATTGTTTGAGGGTAGCACCTCCAATATTTCTGCATTAGCATAAATTCATAAACCATCGCGGTTCACACAAAACACATTTCACAGCGAAAACAAATCCCTTACCTTTTGAAGAACTTCTGCTGAGGGCTTCCCAAGTGTCCAACAAAGACATCCAATGGTTATTTTGTTAGAAAAAGTAATTTATTATATCCATAAATCTCAGTTCGGTTGGCGTGTTATGTTCAGAAAATCCAACGTCGAATAGCCCATTGAAACGTGAAGAGAACGCGTTCAAATATACCTATAAACTTTTCCTAAACAAATCAAATACCAGTTAAAATGCATCCTTAGCTATCCTTTTATGAATATTAGCAATAATATTTCACTCGGATGGTCACCTATACGTTATATAAGTAAAATAAAGTGGGGCGCGCCAGCCAGACTCGCGCCCAAGAAAACTTGTTGACATTTCAGTTCCACATGCCATTTCCTGTACCTATTCGTTCTGCTTACTCCAATCTCCCTGAGTCTTTGTATATAGACTGCTGACATCTAGTGGAAGCCATAGGTACTGCAGTCTCAGTCCTGGTAACAAATGGATTCAATAGGGAGTGTGTCTAACAGAGCCAAAGGTCACCAGAAACTGACTTCCGGATGTTTTTTTCTCAGGTTTTTGACTGCTAAATGAGTTCTGTTATACTTTTAGAAACTTCAGAGTGTTTCCTATCCAATAGTACTAATTATGTGCATATCCTATTTTCTGAGCCTGAGTGGCAGGCATTTTGCTTTGGGCACGCCAGACTCTCCAAAACCGTCACCTCACCTGCCGCTCCCTAAGAAGTTAACTAACCTCAAGACGAGATTCAATGCCATACAACTCTCCTTCCGTGGCCTCCAACTGCTCTTAAATGCAAGTAAAACTAAATGCATGCTCTTCAACCGATCGTTGCCCGCACCTGCCCGCCCGTCCAGCATCACTACTCTGGACGTTTCTGACTTAGAATATGTGGACAACTACAAATACCTAGTAGTCTGGTTAGACTGTAAACTCTCCTTCCAGACTCACATTAAGCATCTCCAATCCAAAATTAAATCTAGAATCGGCTTCCTATTTCGCAACAAAGCATCCTACACTCATGCTGCCAAACATACCCTTGTAAAACTGACTATCCTACCGATCCTTGACTTCGGCGATATCATTTACAAAATAACCTCCAACACTCTACTCAGCAAATTGGATGCAGTCTATCCCAGTGCCATCCGTTTTGTCACCAAGCCCCATATACTACCCACCACTGCGACCTGTACGCTCTCGTTGGCTGGCCCTCGCTTCATAGTCGTCGCCAAACCCACTGGCTCCAGGTCATCTATAAGTCCTTGCTATGTAAAGCCCCGCCTTATCTCAGCTCACTGGTCACTATAGCAGCACCCACCCGTAGCACGCGCTCCAGCAGGTATATTTCACTGGTCACCCCCAAAGCCAATTCCTACTTTGGCCGCCTTTCCTTCCAGTTCTCTGCTGCCAATGACTGGAACGAATTGCAAAGATCACTGAAGCTGGAGACTCATATCTCCGTCACTAACTTTAAGCATCAGCTATCAGAGCAGCTTACAGATCATTGCACCTGTACATAGTCCATCTGTAAATATCCCACCCAACTACCTCATCCCCATATTGTTATTTATTTTATTTATATATATATATATATATATATATATATATATATATTTTTGTTGCTCCTTTGCACCCCAGTATCTCTACTTGCTCATTCATCTTCTGCACATCTGTCAATCCAGTGTTTAATTGCTATACTGTAATTATTTCGCCACTATGACTTATTTATTGCCTTACCTCCCTTATCTTACCTCATTTGCCCTCACTGTATATATACTTTTTCTATTGTGTTATTGACTGTATGTTTGTTTATTCCATGTGTAACTCTGTGTTGTTGTTTGTGTCGCACTGCTTTGCTTTATCTTGGCCAGGTCGCAGTTGTAAGTGAGAACATGTTCTCAACTGGCCTACCTGGTTAAATAAAGGTGAAATAAATATAAATAAATACAAATTGTATATATAAGCTTCAGTAACAAACTAACAACATGATTGTAATAAAACTTTAAACAGGTAGTTTGTAATTGTTGTAGAATGTGTTTGTTTTGGGTCAACACTGGTAAGTTAACTTATTTAAATTAGACAGTCACCGAGGATTTTCTACTGAATAACTGGTCAGGGTTTAGCACTTTCCATTCAGCTTCAGGAAACTTTGATCACAGCTGTAGTGACTACGTCTGTCTGTCATGCTCATTGTTGCTTATCCATTGTTCACTACATATTTCAGTGTAATTACACCCTACTCAATGTGGAAAAAGATAATGCTTCCCGCAATTGCCATCAAAGCCTAGTATTCCTCTGGGCAGAGGCAGAAGGCCTACAATGCTGGCTTATGCCTTGTTATAATAGCCTAAGTATATACAGTGCATTTGGGAAGTATTCAGACCCCTTCACTTTTTCCATGTTGTTACGTTAAAGCCATATTCTGAAATGGATTAAATATTTTTTTCCCTCATCAATCTACACACAATACCCCATTATGACAAAGCAAAAACAGGTTTTTAGAAATGTTTGCAAATGTATTAAAAATAAGGGGGACTTGGTCAGTAAGTTAGGACCCACTTCCTCCTGAAAACGCACAAATGGGTGAGTGTTTCATGTACCTCAGTCACACTGAGCATTGAGCATGGAAGATAACTCATGCAAACCCTTCTGCAGTTATGCAACACCTACATAAAAATAAAAAAAAACACAATGTTCTGATACCATCAGCCTGATCAGCACAGCCACAGACCCCAAACACACCCACTCCTCTTGGTCTAACTCTCAAGCTGAGTGAAGGGGTATTTTCAGAGAATGACTATAGAGTGTGACTTCCTTTTCAACTAACATACAACGCCCCCCTTCAACTAACATGACAAAGGCCCCCTTCTACTAGCTACCAGTCTCATCAAAATAAGTCTCTTCTCTCTCTTCTCTAATCTCTCTTCTCTGTGTGTTTTGGTGAGTCTAGCAAGCTACAAGTCAGTCATAGAGAAAAACAGACTTACAACTCCTAACAGAGATGTCTGTTGGTCCCGTCTCCTGCTTCTCCAAACAGGGAATACTCCTACTCTCTCTCCTGCACTATGGTTAGTTTTATATGGATTCTTTACTTTCTGCTGCTCATGTTTTGTATCTATTACATGTGCTTGCTTGATAGTTAGGAATACAGTTAAACAGTTAACTAACTTGTTGGTTTTTACATGGTGTGTTGAATGAACTGTAGAATGACTAGTCATCAGTGATTGTGTGTTAAAGTGTTACTTGCATGATAAAGTTAGAAATACAGTTTTCTTTCTCTAACTTCCTTGTTGGTTTTTACACAGTGTGTGATACAGTATATTGATGCTGCATGTTTTTAATGAAACACATTCACGTATATTTGATGTGTGTTTTATTGGTGTGGTTGGGTCAGCAGCTTTTGCAGTGCTTCCAGAAGGCAAGATATCTTATGATCCTGTGCTAGACGCATGTGATTCGTTTAATTTAAGGCGATACTGGATTGTATCCAATTATTGTTTATAAGTCGTCACTTACAAAAACAAACTGGTAAATAATGAGACAAGGACAAGTACAGACATGTCCTCAATTGCAGTTGTCTTTGTATTTTATTTCCTACTTCATGACAGAGTTATTTCTTTATAAAGTTTAATAATATATGATTGTAAACTTCCCCCTGCAGGAAAATCTAACTTTCTGCATCTTATTGATACAGTATATGGTTGTAGACTGCCATTTAATAATCACAGTTTCCCATGTGTGTATATACAGTGCATTCGGAAAGTATTCAGACCCCTTGACTTTTTCCAAATGTTGTTACATTACATCCTTATTCTAAAAAACATAAATACCTAATTTACATATGTTTTCAGACCCTTTGATATGAGACTCAAAATTAAGCGCAGGTTCATACTGTTTCCATTGATCATCCTTGAAATGTTTCCACAACTTGATTGGAGTCCACCTGTGGTAAATTAAATTGATTGGACATGATTTGGAAAACCACACACCTGTCTATCTAAGGCCCACAGTTGACAGTGCATGTCAGAATAAAAACCAAGCCATGAGCTCAAAGGAATTGTCCCTATATCTCAGAGACAGGAATGTGTGGAGGCACTGATCTGGGGAAGGGTACCAAAACATGTCTGCAGCATTGAAGGTCCCCAAGAACACAGTGGCCTCAATCCTTCTTAAATGGAAGAAGTTTGGATGTCACGTCCTGGCCATAGAGAGCCTCTGGGCTCTCTACGGAGGTTTTGGTCAGGATGTGACAAGGGGGAATATTGGTTCTATTATTTGTATTTCTATGTTTTGGTTTTGTATGGTTCCCAATTTGAGGCAGCTGATTGTCGTTACCTCTAATTGGGGATCATACTTAAGCTGTTTTTTTTCCAACCTGCTTGGTGGGATATTGTTTTCATTTGTGTCATCTTTTGCACTACATATTGTTACGGTCTGTTCATTCTTTGTTGTTTTTGTATTGTTCCATTTTCTAATTAAAATATGTGGAACTCAACGCGTGCTGCGCTTTGGTCCTTTCATTACGAGGATCGTGACATTGGAACCACCAAGACTCTTCCTAGAGCTGGCCGCCCAGCCAAATTGAGCAATCGGGGGAGAAGGGGCTTGGTTGGGGAGGTGACCAAGAACCCCATGGTCACTCTGACAGAGCTCCAGAGTTCCTCTGTGGAGATGGGAGAATCTTCCAGAATGACAACCATCTCTGCAGCACTCCGCCAATCAGGCCTTTATGGTAGAGTGGCCAGATGGAAGCCACTCCTCAGTAAAAAGAACATGAGAGCACGGTTGGAGTTTGCCGAAAGGCACCTAAATGACTCTCAGACAATTAGAAACAATATTCTCTGGTCTGATGAAACCTTTAAATTTCAATTGTGCTATAAAGCGTCTCTTCAGTGGTACGGATTTAGTTTGGATTTAGAAAATGTGCCTCTAAAATGGCATTCTCATCACAAAGTCAGAATTACACTAGACTAATCTCTTGACAGACATTTAAAGCTGAGGTAGCCATCTTGAGAATTTGATTATGTCTCTTGAGAATAGTCTTACACCTTTTAAAGAGAGGCAAAAAAGGTATTTCTCTCATTGAGTTTGTTGTTAATGTTGATTTAAATGAACTTATTTAATAATCACTTAACTGTTTGGTAAACCTATAGATTTTAAACTGGTTTGTTTACACCAGATTATGTGAACTACATGGAAGTTGAATTCCAAATAATTATGAGTGAGAAAGTTACAGATTCAGGCGGCAGGTATCCTAGTGGTTAGAGTGTTGGGCCAGTAACCGAAAGGTTGCTAGATCAAATCCCTGAGCTGACAAGGTAAAAATATGTTGTTCTTCCCCTGAACAAGGCAGTTAACCCACTGTACCTAGGCAGTCATTGTAAATAAGAAGTTGTTCTTAACTGACTTGCCTAGTTAAATTAATATCCCCAAGACAACCTAACCTTTCAATAGCAGGGGGTATGCTTTTTGTGTGTCTGTAACTTTCTCACTCATCATTATTCACGATTCATTTCAGTTCAAAATGTTGTATCAAGACTGCCCAAATGTGCCTAATTGGTTTATTAATAACTTTTCAAGTTCATAACTGTGCACTCTCAAATAATAACATGGTATTCCTTCACTGTAATAGCTACTGTAAATTGGACAGTGTAGTTAGAATAACAAGAATTTAAGCTTTCTGCCAATATTAGATATGTCTACAGTATGTGCTGGGAAATGTTCTTGTTACTTACAACCTAATGATAATCGCATTAGCACACATTAGCTCAACCATCCTGAGGGTGGGACTTCGATCTGTAGAGATCCTAAAGAGGTTAAAACTTATTCAGGATTGGTGGGTCCCCCACGGGTCGGTTGAGCTAACGTAGGCTAATGCGATTAGCATGAGGTTGTAAGTTACAAGAAAATTTCCCAGGACATAGACATATCTGATATTGTCAGAAAGCTTACATTCTTGTTAATCTAACTGCACTGTCCAATTTACAGTAGCTATTACAGTGAAATAATACCATTCTATTGTTTGAAAAGAGTGCACAGATTTGAAGTTGAAACGTTTTTAATAAACAAATTAGACACACTTGGGCAGTCTTGATACAACATTTTGAACAGAAATGCAAAGCTTCATTGGATCAGTCTAGAACTTTGCACACACACTGCTGCCATCTAGTGGCCAAAATCTAGGGATGGAATAATACATTATGGCCTTTCTCTTGCATTTCAAAGATGATGGTACAAAAGAAATACAAAAAAAGACAAGATTTTTCTTTGTGTTATCTTTTACCAGGCGGATCCTTAAGAGGTATTAAGTAAGAGTAGTCGGATTCAGTAGTAGTAAAAGAAAAAATTGAAATGAGAAGACAATCATATTAAAAGTAACGTGAGAATTGCGTTGTGGAAAGCTTTTATACTGAACAAAAATATAAACACAACATGTAAAGTGTTGGTCCTGAAATAAAAGATCCCATAAATGTTCCCTATGAACAAAAAGCTTATTTCTCTCAAATTCTGTGCACAAATTGGTTTACATCCTTGTTAGTGAGCATTTATCCTTTGCCAATCTAATACATCCACCTGACAGGTGTGGCATGTCATGTCAAGCTGATTAAACAGCATGATCATTACACAAGTGCACCTTGTGCTGGGGACAATAAAAGGCGACTCTAAACAATGCAGTTTTGTCACACAACACAATGCCACAGATTACTTAAGTTTTGAGGGAGCATGCATTTGGCATGCTGACTGCAGGAATGTCCACCAGAGCTGTAGCCAGATAATGTAATGTTCATTTCTCTACCATAAGCCACTTCCAATATAATTTCAGAGAATTTGGCTGCACATCCAAACGGCCTCACAACCGCAGCCCTCCACAGCCGGTGCTGAGGACTATTTCTGTCTGTAATAAAATGTATTTCAATTGACCGATTTCCTTAAATTATCTGTAACTCAGTAAAAACATGTATTTCTAGATTAAACACTTTTTAACAAGATTATCCCAATCTGAATAAACAGGTGCAAACTCCGAGCCCAGTGAATCTTTTCCTCTCTTTTTAGGGACCAGGGCTGACGTCCCTCCAAAGGACCAGTATGGGTTGAAGGGAGGTTCGTTGTGCCTGGCTGTAGCAGATCCACCTGGGGAACTTAAAGGACTTAGATGGAAGGTCAATAAGACTGTAATAGTTAATGATAAAGAGATCTATCCTAAATACAAGGAGAAGGTAGATTATAACCCAGTGAACCAAACACTGTGCATTAAGAATCTGACAGACACAGACAGTGGAATTTACATTGCAAATGCAAAGAAAATAGACTGGACAGATTCAACGTCTTCATACAGACTTAAGGTGTTGGGTGAGTTGAGTGATTTTTTTGTGTTTTGGTAGTCGGCTATGTGTTTCTGCTTTGCTTGAAAAAGTGAATCTCCTTTAAATTGTCTTCACCACTCATACATGTAAAATGTATCTTTCTGAACTGTATTGGTTGTTGTAGAAGCTGTTCCCATTCCAGCCATGCAGGTGACATACTCCAACTCAAGTACAGGACTTTGCAACATCACAGTGAATTGTTCAGGCTGGATGTTTTCTGTCTGTAATGGAGGTCAGTGCCCACTGTACCAGGATTCTCTGTCAGTCTCTGAGGTCAACATCACCGTCTCCAGTGGTAATGGATTCATCCAGTGTATCATCAACAATCATGTCAGTGCAGAGACCAAATCACAACGCATGAAGGACATATGTAAGTCTAATTTACTAACTTCCATTTTCTGTGCATTCGTCAATCATTATGAAAAAAATCAACAAAGTTTTAACATCATTGCAGTTATATTTTTCTCCAGGAAAATTTTGGATAATGCTGTTTTTGTGTGTATATGTGTGTTTGTGCGTGTCATGTAAATGTGTGTGTGTGTGTGTATGTGTTTATGTGTGTGTGTGTGACATCTCAGGTATTGGTGAGAAGAAGGGAATTGCTGCAGCATCGCTAGTTGGCATCATTGTGGGCATTGTTACTGGTGGATTATTCTTAGTTGGTGTAGGATGCATCATATCAACCAGAAGACGGCGATCCCCTAAAGAAAAACTGCTACTGAAGGTACCCTCTCTATGATGAATCTATGTTTAAACAACCGTAGTCTATTGATGCACCGGTGCGTAAATATAAGTAACATAATAATAAAATCCATATCAAAATCTGTCAGGTTAAGCTAGAGATGTCTGTTTTTTCCCATGGGCTGCATCTCAATCAACAACAGACGCGGAAAGCCGCCATAGACGGATGCGGTAGATTGAGATGAAGCCCAGGCTACAGCAGTGTTTGTCAGACCATGAGACATCCCTGAAATCGATTGTCTCAGGAAAACGTCTGTAGCGTCTGAACGGTTTGGGCTACAAACTAATGTGACCCCACTGTGGAAAGGGGAGATTTTGCTGTTCTTCATTTTGCTGTACGACCTGTTTGAAGGTAACCGGTACTGGTTAAAAAAAAATCATGAAAGTATGGAGGCATTTTTGTGCCTACCACAAAAAATTAGTTAAATATGTGTCAAGGCCAAATTCAATATTTTATTGAAACATTTAAAAAATCAAATAGCTAAATGACCCATGGTATGACCATCTCAAATCAAATCAAATCAAATCAAATTTTATTTGTCACATACACATGGTTAGCAGATGTTAATGCGAGTGTAGCGAAATGCTTGTGCTTCTAGTTCCGACCATGCAGTAGTATCTAACAAGTAATCTAACAAATTCACAACAACTACCTTATACACACAAGAGTAAAGGAATGAATACGAGTATGTACATATAAATATATGGATGAGCGATGGCTGACCGGCATAGGCAAGATGCAGTAGATGGTATGGAGTACAGTATATAT
>QNTS01002357.1:115511-144061 GCA_003317085.1 Hucho hucho | reverse complement strand
CACCAACTGTTGTCACCTTCTCACCAAGCTGCTTGGCGATGGTCTTGTAGCCCATTCCAGCCTTGTGTAGGTCTACAATCTTGTCCCTGACATCCTTGGAGAGCTCTTTGGTCTTGGCCATGGTGGAGAGTTTGGAATCTGATTGATTGCTTCTGTGGACAGGTGTCTTTTTATACAGGTAACAAACTGAGATTAGGAGCACTCCCTTTAAGAGTGTGCTCCTAATCTCAGCTCGTTACCTGTATAAAAGACACCTGGGAGCCAGAAATATTTCTGATTTGAGAGGGGGTCAAATACTTATTTCCCTCATTAAAATGCAAATCAATTTATAACATTTTTCACATGCCTTTTTCTGGATTTTTTTGTTGTTATTCTGTCTCTCACTGTTAAAATAAACCTACCATTAAAATTATAGACTGATAATTTCTTTGTCAGTGGGCAAATGTACAAAATCAGCAGGGGATCAAATACTTTTTTCCCTCGCTGTATATATAGGGTCAGTGCCCGTACTAAATTTACAGTGAGCAAGGATACTGGAATAGTTGAGGTAGATATGTACTGTACATATAGGTAGGGATTAGGAGAAAGTGACTGGTAGCAGGATATTGTTTTATATAATAATGTAGAACAATATAGCTGTGTAAACAGGGCTTAAAAGTGACTGGTAGGAGGAATGTATTCCTATTGCGATGTGAAACATTTTAGAATTTATTAATGGTAATATATTCTGTGTATTCGGAAAGTAGTCAGACCCCTTGACTTTTTTTCACATTTTGTTAGGTTACAGCCTTATTCTAAAGTTGATTAAATCGTTTTTCCCCCCTCATCAATCTATACACAATACCACATATTGACAAAGCAAAAACAGTTTTTAGAATTATTTTCAAATCTATATAATGGAAATATCACATTTACATAAGTATTCAGACCCTTTACTCAGTAATTTGTTGAAGCACCTTTTGGCAGTGATTGCAGCCTAGAGTCTTCTTGGGCATGACGATACAAGCTTGGCACACCTGTATTTGGGGAGTTTCTCCCATTTCTCTCTGCAGATCCTCTCAAGCTCTGTCAGGTTGGATGTGGGGGGTCGCTGCACAGCTATTTTCAGGTCTCTCCAGGGATGTTTGATTGGGTTCAGGTCCAGGCTGGGCCAGTCAAGGACATTCAGAGACTTGTCCTGAAGCCACTCCTTCGTTGTCTTGGCTGTGTGCTTAGGGTCGTTGTCCTGTTGGAAGGGGAACCTTCGCCCCAGTCTGAGGTTCATAGTGCTCTGGAGCAGGTTTTTGTCAAGGATCTCTCTGTACATTCCTCCATTCATCTTTCCCTTGATCCTGACTAGTCTCCCAATCCCTGCCACTGAAAAACATCTCCACAGCTTGATGCTGCAGCAGAAATGGTTGTCCTTCTGGAACTTTCACCCATCTACACAAGGGAACTCTAGAGCTCTGTCAGTGACAATTGGCTGACCTCCCCCGATTGCTCAGTTTGGCTGGGCGGATTCTTGGTGGTTCTTCAGATGGAAGCCACTGTTTTCTTGGAGACGTATAGATATTGTTTAGAATAAACCTGTAACGTTTCAAAATATGGTGTGAGGATTGCATTGTGAAAAGCAATTACTTCATATGAACATGTATTTCTAGATGAAATGCTAATTAAGTTTGGTGAAAAAGTGACTGGATGATTGTGTGTTGCACTTAGTGAAAATGCCTTCGAGTTTTGAACCAACTGCCTTTTTGATGACCTGTTTAGAGTTCGTTTACTAATCGAAAATGTACCACATACTTGTGATAAGTGCACACACACACACTTGTTTTTCTATCCTTGTAGAGACCCTAAAATCTTATTTTCCAAACCTTAACACTAACCTTAGCCCTTACATGAACCCCTAAACTTAACCCCTAGCCATAATTGCAACCCTAAATCTAACCCTGAAGCTTAAAATTAAATAAAAATCAAATCACATTTTATTGGTTGCATACACATATTTAGCAGATGTCATTGTGGGTGTAGCAAAATGCTTATGTTCCTAGATCCAACAGTGTAGTAATATCTAACAACACAAAACAATACAAGCAAATCTAAAAAGTAAAATTTATGGAATTAAGAAATATTAGAATGAGCAATGTCAATAAATATGTACATAAATAAATATGAATGGTGATGACCATGCTGGCTCCTCATCTCGGCAAGGGACAGACTTTGTACGTGGACAATTGGTACAGCAGTCCCACACTCTTCCAGCATCTGCTCTCCAACAGCACAGGGGCCTGTGGCACAGTCAGGTCGAACAGGAAGGGGATGCCGGCATTCGGATGCAGGAAGATGCAGAGAGGGGAGGTGGAGTTCAAGGAGAATGGTCAACAGCTGGCAGTAAAGTGGCATGACAAACGAGACGTCCATGTCCTCTCCACTGTCCATACAGCAACCGTGTCAGCCACATCGAAGGTGGACCACCTGACGGGAGAGAGAAAGATCAAACCAGACTGTGTGCTTGACTATAACCTCAAAATGGGGGCAGTGGATAAGGCGGACATGATAAACAGCTTTGTGGAATGCGCTCGGAAAATGACCAAGTGGTATAAGAAGATATTTTTCCATCTGATTGACACTGCTGTCCTCAACGGCAGCATAGTTCACCGCCAACTAACAGGTGAGATGATTACAGAACAAGGTATTTTTGTAAATGGATGTACAGTTCACATACAAATACATTATGCAATTATAGTGACAATATCTCACCCACCTCCTCACTCCCTCATAGGTAAAGTAATTACCTACCAAAAGTATAGAGAACCTCATGAGAGAGCTGCTGGAGGAGCACCACACCCCTCGGCGCCCATCCACTGGGGGTCGCCCTGCTGCGGACAATCCCCTACGCCTCACGGCACAGCATTTTCCCTGCAAAGTCCCTCAAACTGCTGCTCAAGGTAGCCACACACGGAGGCACTGCAAAGTCTGCCTGGCTGGCACCAGGAGAAGTAAGCAGAGGAAGTTTAGCTTGTGATACCTCTTAAAAATGGGTTATGCATATTCCGTTTTTTTCCTCTAGTAAAACAAGTTGTTGAACGACTATTACATATTGGCCTAGGTGTTTTCTTGCTGTGTTTTCATCCAGTAAAGCTGTTAAGGAGTGTACGCTAGCATACATAGGCTGGCCTCAATCTTCAGTTCGAAAGATGTCCAGTTCCAGTTATGATATTGGCGTGGTTATAAGGAATATACACATTATGCTCCATAAATACAGTGAGCTACAATAGAAACGACATAACACGACATACTGAAACTATTATAACGTAATAAGGCACTTTGATAGAAACGCACACATTTCCAAAGTTATTAGTAGTAACGAAAACAACAATGACTGCGATGCTGGCAAAAGATGGAAAATGTGAACCCGTGTACAGATCGTTCCAACGCGAGATGAGAAAATGTCTGCAGACTTGAACGGCACAAACAATTAGGAAGTGCTTGGGGAATTTTGTCCGGGTCAGAAATGTGCCAAAAATGTAGTTGTCCGCAAAAGTAAAAATGACTATTTTTATGTGAATGAGGAGGCGGAACACACCTCAATTCAAACTGTTCTTAGAAAATACAAACTTTTTAGAAAATCATTGGAAGTTGAAACAGCCTATAAATAAAAACAGGCTAAATTCCTTGTTTTGAGGGCAGCACAGATTAATAGATCCATCTATTATGGAGAGAACGTCATAACATCACGTGCATAAAAAAACTCACGCTGGGGCGACCGTTAGAGAAATTTGGTACTCACGCATGAAAGGGTTAATCTGTTTTTGATCTTTTCCTGATCTTGCCAGATTACATTCATAAGATCTGATGAAAATCAGTTCACAATGCGTTATTTAATCATCTACACCTTTCTAAAAATGTGGGTGCATTCAGAATGAGGACAAGATCAGGGCAAAGGACACATGCTAGAACCAGGTATGAATGTGGTGGCTAGTGTTAGAATGCAAAATGTTTTGCACTAATTCCTCTGAGGTAATCTGACCATAGCACTCATCTCATGACAGACCTCACTATTAACGTTGAGTTGCTTAAATTCTCTTTTTTAAATCAAGATTAACAACAAAATAGTCTTTCAATTCTGTAATTTATCTTTGGCTGGCCATAATGTATTTCTCAAACTAGATAGTCAGACATTTAAAGCTGAGCTGTGATGAGAATGAGATATTGGGCATGTCTAACACAATTTGTAAATGCTGTAATCAGAGACAATGTCTAAACATTGCTAACAGCTGTAAATGGTTAATGAGTAGTTTAGATGCGTCGTTAAATCTATGGTTGGGGTGAGGGGGTGTAGCTCTCATTTAAGGTGTGAGAGGGACTGCGACAAACTGAACCTCTTCCTGTTGACTGATTCTGAGAAGAGCAGGTGGTTCTCAGGCGTGTTCTGAATCACTATGTCATGGCAAGAAAGGCCTACACTTCATATAATAACAGGGAACTGACAAATTTCCTGGATGATATTGACTCATAGATGCTTCATTTAAAATACCATCTTCCCAATAACAATAAAAAATCCCTGCATGTTTAATTTATGGAAGTGGGGGCTTTAACAGAGATGAAGGGGTTTTTGTTAGAATTGAAATACACCTTCATGTTTCCAATTTCTTAACTGCAGTTTTGTAGGGACTTTGTTTGATAGAGGTGGACCAAAACAGAGCTGTTGTAAATCTTCACATTTATTAAAACAAACACTTCATAGTATGTTAGCTGTTAGGATGATGAGGTTCCAGTATTACAGATGGGCCCTGAGCTAGCCAACACCTTATAAACTATCACAGTTGTGATTGCCTTGCGGAGGGAATAGCTACACTGTTTGTATTCAGTCATGTTTCCGGTCGCCTTGCCCTGGTTAAATGCAGTGGTTCGCGCTTTCAGTTTTGCTTGAATGCTGCCATCAATCCTCGGTTTCTGGTTGGGGAAGGTTTTAATAGTTGCTATGGGTACAACATCACCAATGCACTTGCTAATGAACTCGCTCACCGAATCAGCGTACACATCAATGTTGTTGTTCGATGCTATCCGGAACATATCCCAGTCCACGTGCTCGAAGCAATCTTGCAGCGTGGAATCAGTTTGGTCGGACCAGCGTTGAACAGACCTGAGAACGGGCATTTCCTGTTTTAGTTTCTGTCTGTAGGCTGGGAGCAACAAAATAGAGTTGTGGTCAGACTTGCCGAAAGGAGGGCGGAGAATAGCCTTGTATGCATCACGGAAGTTAGAATAACAATGATAAAGGATTTTACCAGCCGGGGTGGCACATTCGATATGCTGATAAAATTTAGGGAGCCTTGTTTTCAGATTAGCCTTATTAAAATCCCCAGCCACAATAATTGCAGCCTCAGGATATGTGGTTTCCAGTTTACATAGAGTCCAATGGATTTCTTTCAGTGCCGTCGATGTGTCAGCTTGAGGGGGGATATACACTGCTGTGATTATAATCGAGGAGAATTCTCTTGGTAGATAATGCGGTCGGCATTTGATTGTAAGGAATTCTATTCTCTAACCTTTCTCCTCCCGTTCATCCACACTGATTGAAGTGAATTTAACAAATGACATCAATTACCAAGATGGCGTAGCAGTGCAGACGTGACTTGTCGTTGTCCCGTGTACATTTTGTATTTTTCGTCTTTTTTGTATATATTTCAATCTCTTTTCCATTTTTAAATTAAATATACCTTCCGGCAACCCGCCTCATCCAATGTGATACGGATCCGCTATTTTTAGACCTTATAGCCAGAACCTCCATCAGAAGCTAACCATCTAATTAGCTACTAGCTATGTAGTCATTGTCAGCCACTGCTAGTGGCCTTTACCTTCTGCACATACACCAGCCGCTTTTGCCTGGATAATATTTGCCAGCCTGCCAGTATCGGACTGTTTTCTCCACTACAACGCCAGATTCCTACTGTAAGCCCTGGACCATTATTCCTGATCATCACAGCTAGCTAGCTGCCACCGAGTGGCCCAGCCCCAAAGCTAGCTCTGAGACAGGCCCACCTCCCGGCCTGCTCAGTGATCACTCGGCTACACAGCTGATGCCTCCCGGACTCTACCCCAACACGGCTAGAATCCACTACTCCACCGGATTCTTGCCGTAAGCAACGCCTCGTCCCGAAGCTATCACCAGTTAGCTGCGAGCCAGGTGCATCTCCCGGCTAGCAAACGAAATTACAACAACTACAATACCTCCTTCGCCAACTGGCCTGGACCCTTTGTCGACACTGAGCCCCGCCGTTCCACCACGACTGGTCTGCCGATGTAACTCCATCCGCTGTGCCCTCAACCGGCCTTTGCCGGACGTCGGAGCAGACGCTTCTACTAGCCCCGGCCTGCTAACTTTAAACGCTGTGTCTCCCGCTTGCTAGCGTAGTAACGACTACCCAGTGGCTTCCCTGTTTCATCTATTGCTGTTCACTGGACCCTGTGATCCCTTGGCTACATAGCTGATGCCTGCTGGACTGTTCATTCATCATGGTACTCCAATTTATTTTATTTTAATCTGTCGGCCTCCGACTCAAACTCAGGCCCTGTGTGTAGTTAACTGACCCTCTCTGCCCATTCATCACAATTTTACTGGTTGTTGTTGTCTTAGCTGATTAGCTGTTGTCTTACCCATTGTTGTCTTAGCTAGCTCTCCCAATCAACACCTGTGATTGCTTTATGCCTCACTTTGTCTCTCTCAAATGTCAATATGACTGGTATACTGTTGTTTAGGATAGTTATCATTGTTTTAGTTTACAGTGGAGCCCCTAGTCCCACTCAACATGCCTCAGATACCTCCTTTGTTCCACCTCCCACACATGCGGTGACCTCACCCAGCATAACTAGTGCGTCCAGAGATGCAACCTCTCTTATCATCACTCAATGCCTGGGTTTACCTCCACTGTATCCGCACCCCACCATACCTGTCTGTACATTATCCCCTGAATCTATTCTACCACGCCCAGAAATCTGCTACTTTTATTCTCTGTCCCCATCGCACTAGACGACCAGTTTTGATAGCCTTTAGCCGTTCCCTCATCCTACTCCTCCTCTGTTCCTCGGGTGATGTGGAGATTAACCCAAGCACTCTCATTTGTTGACTTCTGTAATCGAAAAAGCCTTGGTTTCATGCATCTTAACATCAGAAGCCTCCTCCCTAAGTTTGTTTTACTCACTGCTTTAGCACACTCCGCCAACCCTGATGTCCTTGTCGTGTCTGGAGGCCACCAAAAATTCTGAGATTTCCATCCCCAACTACAACATTTTCCATCAAGATAGAACTGTCATATTTTCCAGGTCTATGCCCAAACAGTTCAAGCTTCTAATTTAAAAAAATGTATCTCTCCAGAAATAGGTCTCTTACTGTTGCTGCCTGTTATCTTCTTAGGGATGAGCGCACGAGGTGACCGTTTTGGAGAGCCTGGCGTGCCCAAAGTAAAATGCTTCCCATTCAGGCCCAGAAAATAGAATATGCACATATTTGGTACCATTGGATAGGAAACACTCTGAATTTTCTAAAACTGTTAACCATTTGTCTGTGAGTAAAACAGAACGTATATGGCAGGCGAAACCCCGAGGAATTTCTGTCCTGGAAAAAGTGGTTTTCACAGAGTGCCTCATTTAGAACCCCTCCCTCATGAAAATGCCCATAAAAGGGCATATGAATGCAGTACCGATCGCTTCCTCTGGATGTCAGTCTCGAGAAAGTGTTCTGATTTGTTTTGGATGCTTTAGAGCAGAGAAGAAGAGGAAATCAGGAAGTGTCCCCTTGGAAGTCAATAGGAGAGGACGCGCGTCTTTATAGCTCAGTTTATATTCCGGTTGAATTATTATAGTAAATATACGTAAAAGTGTTCCTAAGGATACATTTAAAACTGTTTGATTGTTCTTGGACAAGTTTATAGGTATAAGATGAACGAGTTCTCGTCACATTTCAATGGAGGTTTGGAGGTTGTAGTTTCTGATTATAACGCGCGAACCAAATGGAGATTTATGGACTTTTTCTAACAAAAGAACCATGGATTGTCTTCGTTGGACACTTAGGAAGACCTCAGCAGAAGTTCTTCAACAGGTAATTGATTTGTTTTCGCTGTGAAATGTGTTATGTGTGAACCGTGATGGCTAATGAATTCATGGCTATGGGAAAAATATGAGGTGCTACCCTCAAACAATCAAATGTGCTGCTTTCGCCGTAAAGCCTTTTTGAAATCTGACAACGCTGTGATATTGCCAAGAAACAGAGCTTTTGATGAGTATGAAACACTTGTATATTGGTGGATGTTTAATAATTCAACTTTTGGATTTTGAATTTGGCGCCTTGCATTTCACCTGGTAGTGTCGGGAGTGGGGCGCTAGCGCCCCAATGATCCCTAAGAAGTTATAGACCCCCCTAAGCTCCCAGCTGTGCCCTGGATATGCTCCCAGCTGTGCCCTAAATCCGTAAACATAAGGCACGCTCATAGATATTATCCTGACAAACCTGCCCTCCAAATACACCTCTGCTGTTTATCAATCAGGATATCAGCGATCACTGCCTCATTGCCTGCATCCGCCATGGGTCAGCGGTCAAACAACCACTCCTCATCCTTGTCAAATGCTCCTTAAAACACTTTTGCGAGCTTTTCTAATCGACCTGGCCCGGGTATCCTGGAAGGATATTGACCTCATCCTGTCAGTCGAGGATGCCTGGTCGTTCTTTAAAAGTAATTTCCTCACCATCTTAAATAAGCATGCCCCTTTCAAAAAATGTAGAACTAAGAATAGATATAGCCTTTGGTTCACTCCAGACCTGAATGCCCTCGACCAGCACAAAAACATCTTGTGGCGAACTGCACTAGCATCGAATAGTCCCTGCGATATGCAACTTTTCAGGGAAGTCAGGAACCAATACACGCAGTAGTCAGGAAAGCAAAACGATAATCGAGAATTTCAATAAGCATTTCTCTACGGCCGGCCATGCTTTCCTCATGGCTACCCCAACCCCGGCCAACAGCTCTGCACCCCCCACAGCTACTTGCCCAGTCTCCCCGGCTTCTCCTTCACCCAAATCCAGACAGCAGATGTTCTGAAAGAGCTGCAAAACCTGGACCATTACAAATTAGCTGGGCTAGACAATCTGGACCCTTCCTTTCTAAAATTATCCGCCGCCATTGTTGCAACCCCTATTACCAGTCTGTTCAATCTCTCTTTCGTATCGTCCGAGATCCCTAAAGATTGGAAAGCTGCCGCGGTCATCCCCCTCTTCAAAGGGAGTGACACTCTAGACCCAAACTGTTATAGACTTATATCCATCCTGCCCTGCCTTTCTAAAGTCTTCGAAAGCCAAGTTAATAAACAGGTCACTGATCATTTCGAATCCCACTGTACCTTCTCCGCTGTGCAATCCGGTTTCCGAGCTGGTCACGGGGTAGTTTACCATACAAGGACTAGGGCTTGGGTGGACTGTAAGTTAGGTTCAGGACTGTGCCATCATAGGGCTTTGGTCAGAATGCAATGACAAGATGGAGAAGATGGTCCAATTATCCCATTTATTTCACACACAGCAAAGGCAAACAGAGGCGGGTGGGGATTTGCTTCTGGATTCTGTTGACATGTAAGGTCGGTAGGTAGGGTTAGGAAGGATGTGAGACAGAGGTTAGCTTGAATGATACTGTGGAGCCGTGAAGGTTTCAACTTCTTGCCTGATGGGCCACAGTGTTCAGGTCTTCATCTTCACACTGGAGCTGGAGGTGTCAGGCAGCTGGTTGTAGGAGGAGGGTTCTCTCAAAAACAAAGTATTCAAGGTGTCAAGGGATTTTTCTCTGTTGTGTAGAGTTACCTTGATTAGTTTAAAGAGAACTCTGTTGTTGGTACCAGGTCTGTTGAGGTACAGGGTCAGTACAGTTGAAGGTTTCTTTAGGTAAATTTGAAAAAAAAATGGTGGTTACAATGCACAGTGCACAGCGACAGCAACACCGTTACTCCTGTACCCAGCTCAGCCTTTAGGCCCTTGTCATATGTTGTAATTGATCTTATCTACTAACGTGATGGTCAGTGGAGTTTCAAGAAGGACCGGTTGGATAGTTTGTCACTGTTTGGAAATATGGTGGAGGGTTACTGTCAGTGGCCTTTTGGGTCCCATGGAGGATGGTGGTGGCACCCCAGCTGGACCTTCGGGGCTCCCCCTGTGGAACCTGAGCAGCTGGGTAATGCTCCTTTCTTGGCAGACATCTTGTTTCGGTCTGGAGCCAGGCAGAGAAGTCCCGAAGGTCATTAGACATGGAGCTTGTGTGGTTTCGACAGATTGACCTTTTGAAGAGAATATTGTTCAGGTTTTCCAGCAGACGCTCCACATGAGACCCACAGAGCAATTCAGCCTGACCTCTTCCATCCATTGTGTGCAGGATGCCAACAAGGGACTGGACGCATAGTGCGACATCATCAAAGGCATTACCATCTCCTGGCCTGATGGATGGCAGGTCCATGATGGCTTTTAGTTCCCTCATGGCCAGCTGCCGGGGTTGCCCATATCTCCGATCCAGAGCCTGTAGTGCCTACAGTACTGCACCTAAAGGGGGAAAAGGAAGAAGGAGAGGGCTAGTCGCTTCACCATGTCCACCTTCAGTTGGTCAACCAGGATGTGGTACTTGTATTGCTCAGTTTCTACATGGTCTTAATTTGTATGCTAATGTATGCTAATGACATGATAACCAGTGCTGTTAGCTGCCAATTAACACATAAAGATGTTCTTGCTCTTAACCATCTCATCATAAGGTAGTTTCACTTGTCAGCGAACTGTTGTCTGGTATAAGGTTTCTCGAATTCGGTCCTGGGAATCCCCCTGGGTGCACATTTTGGTTTTTACCCTAGCACTACAAAGCTGATTCAAATAACAAACTCATCATGAAGCTTTGATTATTCGAATCTGATGTGCAATGCTAGGGGAAAACCAAAATGTGCACCCAGGGGGAGCCCCAGGACTGATTTTGTGAAACCCTGGTTTAGAGAGCATGTGAGAACCAGATTGGGAAAGAGCAATAGTGTTTTTTATGTGCACTACCCCTTATGAAAAAAACACATGAATTTCACATGTGAACACGTGACCGCATGTTACCTCGTGTGATAACATAAAACTACACATGGCAACATGTTAGCACATGTTAATAGGGAGTGGTGGGGCGCTACCCGGTGAAATGCAAGGCGCCAAATTCAAAATCCAAAAGTTGAATTATTAAACATTCATCAATATACAATTGTTGCATAGTCATCAAAAGCTCTGCTTCTTGGCAATAACACAGCGTTGTCAGATTTCAAAAAGGCTTTACAGCGAAAGCACAACATTTAATTGTTTGAGGGTAGCACCTCCATTATATTCCATTAGCATAAATTCATAAACCATTGCGGTTCACACAAAACACATTTCACAGCGAAAACAAATGCCTTACCTTTTAAAGAACTTCTGCTGAGGGCTTCCCAAGTGTCCAACGAAGACAATCCATGGTTCTTTTGTTAGAAAAAGTCATTTATTATATCCATAAATCTCAGTTTGGTTGGTGCGTTATGTTCAGAAAATCCAACGTCGAATCGCCCATTGAAACGTGAAGAGAACGCGTTCAAATATACCTATAAACTTTTCCTAAACAAATCAAATACCAGTTAAAATGCATCTTTAGCTATCCTACATTTGAGGTCCCAATACAATTTCCTGTACCTATTCGCCCTGCTTACTCCAATCTCTGAGTCTTTGTATATAGACTGTTGACATCTAGTGGAAGCCATATGTACTGCAGTCTCAGTCCTGGTAACAAATGGATTCAATAGGGAGTGTGTCTAAGAGAGCCAAAGGTCACCAGAAACTGATTTCCGGATGTTTTTTTCTCTGGTTTTTGCCTGCTAAATGAGTTCTGTTATACTCACAGACATTATGTTAACACCTTTAGAAACGTCAGTGTGTTTCCTATCCAATAGTACTAATTATAAGCATATCCTATTTTCTGAGCCTGAGTGGCAGGCATTTTGCTTTGGGCACGCCAGACTCTCCAAAACCGTCACCTCACCTGCCGCTCCCTAAGAAGTTAAATAACTGTGACAACATGGGGATGCAAAATCTCAACATGTGATAACATGAAACTACATGTGACAGCATGTAAGCACATGTGAAAACGCAATCTCATGTGTTATACATGTGACATGGGGAGGCAAAATTTCAACATGTGACACCATGAATGTGATGCTGTATTTTTACAGCTAAATTAAGGTGGTAATGTGAAAGGACATTATGATGCTGTATGCTGATTACTTGGGACTCAACCTCCCCTCATAACCTCATAACATCTTGGTTGCTAGCTACCTGAAGTTCCTGCTGTGTCTCTAGGTCTACCCACATATTGGAGATCGTCTGTATATTTTTTGCCAAGAATACACTTCTGCACTTAGCCTAAAGTTGCAGTAAAGATTAAGTAAATATATACAAACACTTTTTAAAAAAGCCCTGTGCAACTGGGTCCTGGACTTCCTGACGGGTCGGCCCCAGGTGGTGAGGGTAGGAAACAACATCTCCACCCCGCTGATCCTCAACACTGGGGCCCCACAAGGGTGCATTCTCAGCCCTCTCCTGTACTCCCTGTTTACCCATGACTGCGTGGCCAAGCACACATCCAACTCAATCATCAAGTTTGCTGACGACACTACAGTGGTAGGCTTGATTACCAACAACGACGAGACGGCCTACAGGGAGGAGGTGAGGGCCCTCTGAGTGTGGTGTCAGGAAAATAACCTCTCACTCAATGTCAAAAAAAAAAGGAGATGATCGTGGACTTCAGGAAACAGGAGAGCGAGCACCCCCCTATCCACATCGACGGGACAGTAGTGGAGAAGGTGGAAAATTTTAAGTTCCTCGGCGTACACATCACAGACAAACTGAAATGGTCCACCCACACAGACAGCGTGGTGAAGAAGGCGCAACAGCGCCTCTTCAACCTCAGGAGGCTGAAGAAATTCGGCCTGTCACCAAAATCACTCACAAACTTCTACAGATGCACAATCGAGAGCATCCTGTCGGGCTGTATCACCGCCTGGTACGGCAACTGCTCTGCCCACAACCGCAAGGCTCTCCAGCGGGTAGTGAGGACTGCACAACGCACCACCCGGGGTAAACTACCTGCCCTTCAGGACACCTACACCACCCAATGTCACAGGAAGGCCAAAAAGATCATCAAGGAGAACAACCACCCGAGCGAGCCACTGCCTGTTCACCCCGCTATCATCCAGAAGGCGAGGTCAGTACAGGTGCATCAAAGCTGAGACCGAGAGACTGAAAAACAGCTTCTACCTCAAGGCCATCAGACTGTTAAACCACCATCACTAACATTGAGTGGCTGCTGCCAACATACTGACTTAAATCTCTAGCCACTTTAAAAATAGGAATTGGATGTAACAAATGTATCACTAGCTACTTTAAACAATTTTGTATATAATGTTTACATATCCGACATTACTCCTATAAAATGTATACACTGTACTCTAAACCAGCTACTGAATCTTGCCTATGCCGTTTGGCCATCGACTCAAATCTCTAGCCACTTTAATAATTATAATTGGATGAAATAAATGTATCACTAGCCACTTTAAACGATGCCATTTATATAATGTTTACATATCCTACATTACTCATCTCAAATGTATATACTGTACTCCATTCCATCTACTGCATCTGCCGGTCAGCCATTGCTCATCCATATATTTATATGTACATACTCTTATTCATTCCTTTACTCTTGTGTGTATAAGGTAGTTGTTGTGAATTTGTTAGATTACTTGTTAGATACTACTGCATGGTCGGAACTAGAAGCACAAGCATTTCGCTACACTCGCATTAACATCTGCTAACCATGTGTATGTGACATAACATTTGATTTTATATATGTGCCTGTGCCTTCACGCATTAATCAATCTCGTCTTTGCTTTATCCTTCGTTTCCACAGTCAGCACACAGCTTCAGGGCTTTGTGTGAACAATTCTCACAAACAAATCGGTTGCACTGTTCAAAGTTTGTGTGGGCCTTGTTTCGTGTGCACCTGCCACATGTGTTATTATGAAGCAGCTGCGTGGCATGGTCTCTCTGAAAAAGTCCACCCCATACCGATCAAACCAAAATGACTCCATATCCATGCTCTTTATGATTTATGCCCCGCAGAGATAGAAGAGTGCAATAAATGCTTCATCCATAGACATGACCCACGTACTGTTTCCTTTTCCGTGTGCATGAGCAACAGTACAAACTCTGTGCTTCAACAAAATTTGATTTGTCACGTGCCGAATACAACAGGTGTAGACCTTGCAGTGAAATGCTTACTTACAAGCCCTTAACCAATGATGCAGTTTTAAGAAAATACCTAAACAATAAAAAAGTAAGCGATAAGAAAATAGTCTGGGTAGCCATTTGATTAGCTGTTCAGGAGTCTTATGGCTTGGGGGTAGAAGCTGTTTAGAAGCCTGCATGTCACAAACTGCTCACTATTTTCTACCCAAACTGTGCCAACCCTCCCAGACTCCTGTCTCACCATCTCAGTTGGCTCTGTTCTGTTTTTTTTCTCTGAGGCTCAGGGATTGGAGGCGGAACCTCCAGGGATACCTCTGGGGTAGAGAAGGCAGTCTTCTCCCGGGAGGCCGCTGCCAGGGGCACCTGCCAGTACCGCTCCCTGGTTTTCTCCATCCCCAGGTGTGCCCCAAGCAGGTGGGTTTGGGCAAGCTGCAACACAGTCCTAACATACTGGCTGGGTATGAGTAACAAGTCTTTGGTCTCCCCATTATGCTTTACTACCTGAAACAAATTATGCTTGATTGCGAAGTGGGGGTAGCGCCAATCACTTACCCCAGGTAACAGTACGCCATCCACTGCAATCACCTGGCCCCTAGCGTTCTGGAGATTGGGGTCTTCTAGTTGGGCCGTCCCGAACTGACCCGTGAGGATTCCCATGTTGGGAGGTCCGTCTAGGGCCTCAACCTCCATAAACGGGAGCCTGAGGTCTTCCTCGCACGGTGGATCGCTTGCCGGAGCGGGGTCGTCTCCCTCCTCTGGGTCTGTATCGGGCCCAGTGGACATCTCTCGTGGCGGGGGTTGGGTTGCACAGGCCACCTTCTTTTTTCCTTTCCTTCCTACCTCCCGTGCTCGCCTCCCCAGGTCTCTCCTCCACAGTGCCTGGAAGAGAGGGCAGTCTCGACCGAGGAGAAGAGACACGGGCAGGTTAGGAACAGCTCCCACGCGCATCTGGCACTCCCCCTTTGGGGTGGTTATCCTCACGGGCACTGTTGGGTACCTCTTCGTGTCCCCGTGTACACAGGACACTCACCTCCTTGTCGCCTGGTTCCTCCTTCCCCTCTCGTGTGAGCCACTGCGGGTGGGCCAGGGTCACCATGCTGCCGGGGTCCAGCAGAGCGCTGGTGTCGAGGCCATCGATTCTTACCGGAACCATCGGAGGGGCCGTCTCGGTGTGCGCCCAACAGGAGGTGACGTAACTCGCCATCCGGGTTATCCCAGAGCTGGAAGGTGCGGAGGGCATGGCCTCCTCCCGGTCGGACAGCTCCACGCGAGGTGCCCCGGCTCACCGCACTCATAGCAGCGTCTCTGATCCGGGTCTAGCAGCCGCCGACGTCGACGGTTTGGGTCACCCTCCCGCTTCACAACCTCGTCTGGTTCCGTCCGGGGACCCTTCAGCTCCTCGCCTTCTTTGTGTTGGTCGTCCCCCTCGCCGCGTCTCCTCTCCCCGCTCGGGCCCCTCTCAGCAGGTCCTGGGCGTTCTGGTGTATTTCCACCGCTGTCAGCAACTCCTCCAGGCTCTGGGGGTTATGCATGCTCACTGTTTTCTTCATCTCGTAGGGCAGGGCCCGAAGGTATTTATCCAGGACGAGCTTGTCGAGCATCGGGAGGGACGGTACTTCCGTCAGTAGCCAGCCCTTGGTCAGCTGCACCAGGTCGCTCATCTGAGCACGGGGGGACAGGGTGGGGTCAAAAGGTGTCTCTCTCCACCTTCTCGCCATCGTGCTCCTTTTATTGAGCCTCCACGGCTGGTTGGCACTTTCCTCTAATTACCTCCACTTAGAGCTGTCTGTCTCGGGGTGCCCAGCTCCCGTATCCCCAGCAGAGGGAGCCAACGTCGTCTCACGTACCTCCCCTGTTGGGGTAGGTTTATGACCCCCCCGTAAATACCTTAACCCCTTTTTTTTCTTCACTCTACAGTGTTGTTAACATAGAGAGAGTATGGTAACATCAAAAGTTTGAGGAAAAGAACAATCTTTCTGTAATCCAACCAGTTGAAAATGTCCGTTGGTACTTAAAGAGTATGATGTCAGATCAGTTGTCATCTGAGACATTGTTACTGATGATAGGACAACATAAATTGAATCTTGGAAAGTCTACACATTCTAGTTATCAGATTCACATGGAATTGCTGTGCAATTTAAATGTTTAAATATGAAATTACTTGTGAAAAGATTCAATGTAAATTTAGCTTCTAAATGAGAGAATTGTTTTCATAAGTGAACTATGCTCACTCATTAGCCCTGCTCAAGTGAGCAGACATTGGTTGAGAACTATGAAACACACCTTCTCTCCCCCACTACAAAAGCACGTCGACGAAAGTCAACCGGTGTTCCCAATGACGTGAAGACTGATGTCCATACGTTCAAAAGGGCTAATTTCAACGTGGAGGTGACGATCACCACGCTGGAAGGATACATTTTGACTACACCAGCCAGAATACAGCACAAGCTGTATGGCAACTTGGTATAAACTTTGAACTCTTATTCACTAAGGTAATACATCCTTAAAGTAATACACCCTAGATGTCAAGTTATCAGCAGCAGCTGTGAACGTACTTGGGCTAGGAAAGTACAGACAATCTCCTGAACGACAGGGTCCTACAACGTATCTGTTCTACTACACGCTGACAGACTACAACGTATCCCCCTACGACCAGAAATATTCTTCAAAGGACAAGGGCGATCTCTGCTGGACATCCCAGCCTTCCATCTTCAAATAATCTATCGAAGCGCAGCTCAGAGTAAATACATTTCTTGCATTTTCCTTTTCCGAATGGGAGGTTATTTAGAATGCATAAGATTCTGTATTTACGATAGCATAGCTTCATAAATAAGGTCCGATAGAGACCCAAACCTTTTGTTCCTCAGTCTTCACCTTTTTCATTCAAACCCAACACCCTTTTGTCCGCGAGGGATGCTTTCATTTATGACATTTGTAATCAATGTATGATCCATTTTGTGTATATGTGATTATATAGTAAATAAATAATTAAACCAAACTTGGTATTGCTGATTCAACTTGTTAGCCAGGGTTCATGAAGATAACCAAGAATGTTACGACGTTCAGATGACACTGATAGAAGGTAAAGAATAATTAATGACTGACTGCTATTGATATAAAAGATTGCCAACTCTTTAAGAGCT
Source organism: Hucho hucho (assembly GCA_003317085.1). Taxonomy (NCBI): domain Eukaryota; kingdom Metazoa; phylum Chordata; class Actinopteri; order Salmoniformes; family Salmonidae; genus Hucho; species Hucho hucho. Next base: position 126,610 of record QNTS01002357.1, on the reverse strand, counting down.
TATTCAGAAGACAACAGCTCTATAAATATTATTCCGTGGTGCCCCGCCTTCCTAGTTAATTACATTTACATGATTAGTTTAATCAGGTAATATTCCAGTTTCCCGGTTCTGACAGCTCTGCCTGCCCTGACCCTGAGCCTGCCTGTTGTCCTGTTCCTTTGCCCCACTACTCTGGATTACCGACCTCTGCCTGACCTGAGCCCGCCTGCTGTCCTGTACCTTACACCCTCTCTGGATTATTGACCCCTGCCTGCCTTGACCTGTCGTTTGCCTTCCCCTGTTGAAACACTGTCTGCACCTCGGTCATACCTTAAAATGTGATACTGAATGGAAGCATGTCCTCGCAGCAATGTTCCAACATCTAGTGGAAAGCCTTTCCAGAAGAGTAGAGGCTGTTACAGCAGCGAAGGGGGGACCAACTCCATATTAATACCCATGATATTGGAATGAGATGTTCGACGAGCAGATGTCTACATACTTTTGGTCATGTAGTGCGCTTTCAGCAATGTGTGTGAATCATAATGACTCATTTTGTTGCAGGGCATAACCTGTGAAGTCTCGTGAAAATTTTAATCCAGATGGGAATGGCTACGCGATCATGCGAAAATCCATGTGAAACTTCATGTGAAATATCACATGACTTCTTCCAAAAGACACATGGTTTCACATGGTTTACATGTGCAAAACATGGAAATGTCACACTTGAATTGTGCTTTTCCAAATGTGAAATCGTGTTTTTCCCGTTAGACGCCATCATGCACAACCTTTTATCCGCAACAAAGTGTCTGATGGAATAACATCTCTAGTGGGGAAATGCACATATTTGTATGCAGATTTTATAATATTCACATGAATCTGTTTGCAAATTGGATGGAAACCTAGCTACTGTCTGTGTCACTCTCACATGTAGTCCTGCTAAATGCAACACCTGAAAAGGAAACTACAACCCTCACCCCGACCACAGATTTTAATGTCTTCTTATCCTTGGGGTTGTGTTCAGTTTGCGAACCCCTGTAGTAACCAGTTGGTAACCAATTGTCTAAATCTTTACAACTGAGACAATGTCTAAAGACAGTCTTTCAACCATTTTGAGATTGAAAGGTAGAGCTAGTATAAGCAGTCTAATGTCTATGGTGAGGCCAGTCATGAGATTGTTTAGCAATACCTCTTTCTCATGTGCTTTGCAATCATCAGATCAGTGTTAATGTCAGATGATTTCAGAGGAATTGGTGAAACAAGAATAGCAAATAAGATTGTGATGCAAAACAGCCCAGATCTGTGCAAAAAATACTCTTAACCTAGTTAAAATCTGGCATTGTTATTAATTTAACTTTTTTGCTGTTGCAATGTGCCTCCTTAGGTCATTATTTAACTATGAACACTCTACAAACTTTGCTCCACAAAGAAATGCCCCAGTGAGTTATAATACAGTGCATTCAGAAAGTATTCCATTCCCTTCCTTTTTCACAATTTGTTTAGTTATAGCCTTATTCTAAAATTGATTAAACACATTTTCTCCCCATCAATCTTCACACAATACCCCATAATGACAAAGCAGGTTTTTAGACATTTTTGCAAATGTATTACAAATAGAAAACCGAAATAAGTTATTTACATAAGTCTTCAAACCCTTTATGAGACTCGAAATTGAGCTCAGGTGCATCCTGTTTCCATTGATCATCCTTGTTATGTTTTTACAACTTGATTGGAGTCCACCTGTGGTAAATTCAATTGATTGGACATGATTTGGAAAGATACACACCTGTCTATTTAAGGTGCCGTAGTTTACAGCGCATGTCAGATTAAAAACCAAGTCATGAGGTCGAAGGAGTTGTCTGTAGAGGTCCGATGACAGGATTGTGTCGAGGTTCAGATCTGGGAAAGGGTACAAAACAATTTCTGCAGCATTGTAGGTCCCCAAGAACACAGTAGCCTCCATCATTCTCAAAAGGGAGAAATTTGGAAACACCAAGGCTCTTCCTGGAGTTGGCCGCCCGGCCAAACTGAGCAATCTGGGGGGAAAGGCCTTGGTCAGAGAGGGGAACAAGAACCTGATTGTTACTCTGACAGAGCTTCAGAGTTTCTTTGTGTAGATGAGAGAACTTTCCAGAAGGACAACCATCTCTGCAGCACTCCACCAATCAGGCCTTTATGGTAGAGTGGCCAGACGGAAGCCACTCCTCAGTAAAAGGCACATGACATCCAGTTTGCCAAAAGGCACCTAAAGGACTCAGACCAATAGAAACAACATTCTCTGGTCTGATGAAACCAAGATTGAACTCTTTGGCCTGGTACTATCCATATGGTGAAGCAAGGTGGTGGCAGCCTCATGCTGTGTGGATGTTTTTCAGTGGCAGGGACTGGGAGACTAGTCAGGATCGAGGGAAAGGTGAACAGAGCAAAGTACAGAGAGATCCTTGATGAACACCTGCTCCAGGGTGCTCAGGATCTCAGACTGGGGTGAAGGTTCACACTCCAACAGGACAACGACGATAAGCTCACAGCGAAGACAACACAGGTGTGGCTTTGAGACAAGTCTTTGAATGTCCTTAAGTGGCCCAGCCAGAGCCCAGACTTGAACCCGATTTGAATATCCCTGGAGAGACCTCAAAATAGCTGTGCAGCGACTCTCCCCATCTAACCTGTTAGAGCTTGAGAGGATCTGCAGAGAAGAATGGGAGAAACTCCCCAAATACAGGTGTGCCAAGCTTGTAGCATAATACCCAGGAAGACTCAAGTCTGTAATCGCTGCCAAATGTGTTTCAACAAAGTACTGAGTAAAGGGTCTAAATACTTATGTAAATGTTATATTTAAAAAAAATGTGCGGACATTTCTAAAAAACTGTTTTTTGCTTTGTCATTCTGGGGTATTGTGTGTAGATTGATCAGGGGGGGAAACGATTCAATTCGTTTTAGAATAAGGCTGTAATGTATAAATGTGGAAAAGGTCAAGGGACTTTCTGAATGCGCTCTATATGGTGTGACTCAATACAAGAAACTCAGTTGAGGAAAGTGAGAAATGAGTAATGCTACAGTCCCTTATTTGTTTTTGTGTCATTCAATTTTGACAGAGATCAGGGAATGATGCCAGACTGTATCTCTCACACTTATAAAATGAACATTTTGTGTTTTCTACTCATCCTCACAGGTAACCTATATATATTTATTTTAAGGGATTGAACGAGATCTTAAGGACAAAAAGATCTAACGTATTGTATGAATTAGATTCATAACATATCATATCAATTGGATTGGTAACTAATCTTATGAATAGAAAAACATTTACAGATTCAGGGACCAGTTTTGGATCGTCAGCAATACTTAAAAAAATACTGGCCGATATTATACAAAACGGACAGATTGACTAAATGGTGCACCTGTATTTTACAAAGGGATTAAGCACTGAAGACAGAAGAAAAAGTTGTTTTTGGTGTTTTTTTCCCTCGCTGAAAAAACAGATGCAACCTCTACCTCTCTTTAGCTACCTGGGCTGAAGTCCCTCCAAAGGATCAGTATGGGTTGAAGGGAGGTTCTGTGTGTCTGGCTGTTGCAGAAACACCTGAGGAACTTGAAGGACTTAGATGGAAGGTCAATAAGACTGTAATAGTTGATGATAAAGAGATCTCTCCTAAATACAAGGAGAAGGTAGATTATAACCCAGTGAACCAAACACTGTGCATTAAGAATCTGACGGACACAGACAGTGGAATTTACTTTGCAAATGCAAAGAAAAGAGATTGGACAGATTCAACTACTTCATACAGACTTAAGGTGTTGGGTGAGTTTTATCAATTGTTTGTGTTTTGGTAGTCTGCTATGTGTTTCTGCTTTGCTTGAAATAGCTAATCTCCTTTAAAGTGTCTTCACCAGTCATACATGTAAAATGTATCTTTCTGAACTGTGTTGGTTGTTGTAGAAGCTGTTCCAATTCCAGCCATGCAGGTGACATACTACAACTCAAGTACAGGACTTTGTAACATCACAGTGAATTGTTCAGGCTGGATGTTTTCTGTCTGTGATGGAGGTCATTGCCCACTGTACCAGGACTCTCTGTCAGTCTCTGAGGTCAACATCACCGTCTCCAGTGGTAATGGATTCATCCAGTGTATCGTCAACAATCATGTCAGTGCAGAGACCAAATCACAACGCATTAAGGACGTATGTAAGTCTAATTTACTAGCTTCTACCTTCTGTTCATACCTTCTATCATTATACAAATATATTTATATATCAACAAGGTTTTAACATAGTTATTATTACTGTTCTCCAGCAAAATGTTGATTAGCTGTGTGTGTGTGTGACCTCTCAGGTATTGTTGAGAAGAAGGGGAGAGCTGCAGCATCACCAGTTGGCACCATTGTGGGTGGTGTTAGTGGTGGATTGTTCTTCATTGTGTTAGTTGGTGTAGGATGGATCATATCAACCAGAAGACGGTGTAAATAAGAACTGTCAATGCAGGTACTTTCAATTCATGTAGAAACTAGATAAAATCAGCAAAAGGTGAGATGCAAGGTCTTTCTAGGATGCTGGAGCTTTGTTTTTATAACATTTAAAATAATAACTATTTGAATGTTTTTACAGTATGTCTCATCTCCTTACATGTCAACCCAGTGAGCGCTCCACCAGGGGAGAGGCTGGAACCACAGAACACAGGGTTTCCTGAGGTAACATCAATCTACCACACTGCAAGTAAACCAGGAGCAGCAGTACCAGAAGCAGCATCAGGGGGAGAAGATGGCCAACCAGGGGACAAGTATACCACCAGACCAGAGGAAAGAACCACAGTTCCCCCAACAGGCAGAGGCATTTTACAGCACTGTGCAGCAATCAGCAGTACAAGATCGCCATCAAGTGGACAAAGTGTGCTCTCCACCAGAAGAGAAGCCAGGACCACAGGGCCCTTCTGAGGCAGAGCCTACATCAGTCTTCTACAGTCTTCTACAGCACTGTACTGAATCCAGCTGCAGCACAGCGCCACCCAAAGCGTGGAATAACTTCAACAAACCAGACAGTGTACTGCACAATAGGAGAAACATCTGTCTCAGAGACCCCCTGATGTTACATGTCTGTAGCTAGGCATCCATTAATCCATTAATTTAAGTTTGTATAGAAAATAGATGTGACAATAGTGGAGGTCCATAAACATGGCTTCCTCCATGTACTTGCGCCACATTCTTTGTTTTGATAAGTTTGGTGTATTTTACATTGCTCTCCGTAAAAATGGTGCTGTATGTTGATTAGCACTGTACTCATGATCCCAATTTTAGCTTCAAGATGCTGGCAATTTGAAAAAGTAGATTGTGCTGATTTATTGGCACATTGAACCATGTCATTTAAAAACTCTGTGGATATTGCTAAAACAATGTCACATCTGAATTCTGCCATCTTTATCCATGTTCTCCATTACCTGCGCCGTGCATTTCCATCGAACTGACTTGAGACGTAATCAGAAAAAAACAAATAAAATATTACTTATTGAAATAGAATTTCAGTTTAGTTCCTGAATTGGACCCAATCAATCATTCATTCAATTAACCATCCAACCAATCAGTCATCTGAGTATATCATTATTTTTCTATAATATATACTGTATGTCTAATTATTAATACTAATATAACTAGAAAGTTATCCATCTATCCATTTCAGTAAGTTATGTAACATCCAGCTGGTTGTGTGGATGAAGTACTGAAGTAAGACAGTCAGTTAGAAGCTAAAAGCAGAAGGATTTGGGAATAATGTCAACAAACCAGACACAGTGTACTGAACAATAGGAGATAAACTACCCCTACATCCCTCTTATTTGAGAAGAAATAGGGAATGATTTAATAAAAGTGGAAGGGTGCCAATATATCTGGCAGCAAATGAACTATGTATACAATGTTTTGCTTTTGAGTGTTCAGCTGAGTTGTCTTTCTGTGTGTGTGTGTGCGCGTGTGCCTGTGTGTGTAGATGTGTGCGAATGTATGCCTTAAAAACCACCTTACTTGATGTTCTCATTAAGAGTTGTATTGTCCATCCAGACCCACAATTTCTCTTGCTTCTCATTTGTCAGTCCAATCCAGGGGCTGTGTTCATAAGGATCAATTCCCAGTGTTACCATACTCTGTTTTATAACCTCCTATGGATGAAACTACACATTAATAAACCAATGGACCAATGGTTCTCATCCTGATGAAAGCCTTGATGGCTGAATGTTAGTTTTTTAAACTATTCTAAATATGTTTTAACTTGAAGAGCGAGAGCCCTGTCTGCTTTCCATTCAAGTCAACCAATTGAGACCGACATGCAAAACATAGAGATACTAAAATAAGGCTGTATCCTAACTTGAAGCCTGCACTTTATCTGAGTTATGTAGCAATAAATTACACTACATGACCAAAAGTATGTGGACATCTGCTCGTCAAACATCTCTTTCCAAAATCATGGGCATTAATATGTAGTTGGTCCCCCTTTGCTTCTATTAACAGCCTCCACTCTTCTTGGAAGGCTTTCCACTAGATGTTTGATAATTGCTAACTTGAAGTCTACACTTTATGTGAGAGTCATGTGGCAATTAATTACACTACATGACCAAAAGCTCTTGCTGACTCTCTGTGATCACCAGGTGTTCTCCGTCACAGATTCAGGCGTACTGACTCTGTTCCCAGGTCAGTTTGTCTTTAGAGAAGTAGTAAAATTATCCATTGTAGAACTCTCAGCCAGGAGAACACAGCTGACTGGTGTTACATCTCTTCTGATTCCCTAGAAGAGAGAAGAGATTACATCATTTAAATTTGCTGACTTTCAGTTCTACATCCTGTGATGTTCTTGTTAAATGTGTGTGTGCCCCTTTAAGAGAGCACAAGAGTTATGGGCTAAGGGAGAGAACTGGAATGAGAAACAATGACATACTTCGTTTACACAGTCAGCCTAATTCTGATCTTTTGCCCAATTATTGCTTTTTTTAATTGGGCAAAAGATCGGAATTGGACTGCCCGTTGTAAACACAGCCTTAGAGACAGAATGTGAATAAATGAGCCCAGGGTTCACATATTCCTCCCACCTGCTGCATTTACACAGGCAGCCCAACTCTGATCCTTTGCCTAATTATCAGCAAAAGAGCTGATCTGATTGGTCAAAAGCAGTGGAGTCAAAATCCAGAGTTTAAAATAGTAACACAAGAGGATACAAAAGAATGGATCTATATACAGGGAGTACCAGCATCAGATCAATGTGCAGAGGTATGTTCAAGGCATTTGAGGTAGATATGTACATGAAAGCAGGGTAAAGTGACTACACATCAGGATAGAGTAAAATAAAATAAAAATAAAGAACAGAGTAGCAGCAGATTAAGAGTATAAGAATGTGTGTGTGTTTGTGTGACTGTGCGTGTGTGCCTTTGTAGTGCATCTGAATGTGTGTGGGTTTTGTGTGGCAGTGTCAATGTAGTGTGTGTGACTGAGTGTGTAATGGTTTGTATATATAGTCTAGTGAGTGTGTATATAGTCTATTGCGTGTGGGTACGGTTTGTGTATATAGTCTCGTGAGTGTGTATATGGTTTGTATATATAGTCTTGTGAGTGTGTATATAGTCTATTGCGTGTGGGTACGGTTTGTGTATATAGTCTCGTGAGTGTGTATATGGTTTGTATATATAGTCTTGTGAGTGTGTATATGGTTTGTGTATGTAGTCTAGTGAGTGTGTGTATATGGTTTGTATATATAGTCTTGTGAGTGTGTATATGGTTTGTGTATGTAGTCTAGTGAGTGTGTATATGGTTTGTATATATATAGTCTTGTGAGTGTGTATATGGTTTTTATATATAGTCTGGTGAGTGTGTGTAGGGTTTGCAATATATAGTCAGTGCAGATAGTTGGGATACCATTAAGTGACTATTTAGCAGTCTGGCTATTTAGCAGTCTTATGGCATGGGGGTTGAAGCTCTCTTGGAGACTGTTGGTCCGACAGCCGGTGCTCCGGTAACGTTTGCCGGACGATATCAGAGAGAACAGTCTGTGGCTTGGGTGGCTGGCTTCTTTGGCAATTTTTAGGGCCTTTCTGTGACATCGCCTGATATAGATGTCATGGACGGCAAGGAGCTCGGCCCCAGTGATGTACTGGGCAGTCTACATCACCCTCTGTAGAGCTTTGCGGTCAAGGGTGGTGCATTCGCCATACCAAGCGGTGATGCAGTCAGTCAAGATGTTCTTGATGGTGCAGATGTAGTACTTTTTGAGGATCTGAGGGCCCATGACAAATCTTTTCAGGCTCCTGAGGGGGAAGAGGCGCTACCTTGCCCTCCTCACGACATGTTAAGTCCTTAGTGATGTGGACGCTCTCAACCAACTTCACAACAGCCCTGTCGATGTTGATGGGGGCGTGCTCTCCCCTCTTTCTCCTATAGTCCACAATCAGCTCCATGGTCTTACTGACATTGAAGTAGAGGTTATTGTCCTGGCACCACACTGCTATGTCTCTGACCTCTCTGCTGACTCTCACTTTCTGTGTTCAGGCCTACCAGTGTCGTTTCGTTAGCAAACTTGATGATGATGTTGGAGTCGTGCATGGCCATGCAATCGTGGGTGTACAGGGAGTACAGGAGGGGACTAAGCACACAACCCTGAGGACCCCCGTGTTAAGGGTCAGCGTGGCATAGGTGATGTTGCCTACCCTCACCACCTGGAGCCAGCCTGTCAGGATGTCTAGGATCCAGTTGCAGAGGGAGGTGTTCAGTCCCAGACTATGGTGTTGAACGCTGAGCTGTAGCCTATGTACAGCATTCTCACATAGTTGTTTCACCTCTTGTCCAGGTGGGAGAGGGCAGTGTGAAGTGCAATTGAGATTGTCATCTGTGGATCTGTAGTTTATGTGAATTGGAGTGGGTCTAGGCTGTCTGGGATGATGGTGTTGATGTGTGTCATGACCAGCCTTTCAAAGCACTTCAATAATTACAGATATGTTATGACAATATTCTGATATGAATAGGAGAACAGCAGCCAGTCAGTCCCATGTCAGTTGAGTCCTGTTCTAGACTACCTACATGTTATGATGTGGGTCTCATTCTGTAGTCTCCTAGTGCTGTCTTGCAGTTCATCTGTTATGAAAGAGCAAATAATATGGAGGAATAACAGGAATTTATTTACATATCTAACCATAAAGTAAGTAAGGTAACCTTATCCAAGCTAGAATGACTTATTATCTAACCATAGTCCTATTAAAATGAAACAATATTTTATTCATCTATTACAGTGAAACTGCAGTATTTTAATCTGAGCCACACACCGCCATTGACAAACATCTTAATGATTTATATGAAGGGGTCTCGCCAACATTTATATAAGGGGTTGATCATGGTGAAGATCTCTGGATCATTGATATTCTCACCTGTTAGATTCCATTTATCTGGGAAAAGCGGGCCTCCTCAGCTTGAAGACTTGTCATGTTGGAAACATCTGGAACAGAGACATGGAGAAAAGATGGAGGGTTGTGGTTTTTCTCTTGTGTTTCACACTATCGTACCAACCTGAAATGTACTGGCCTGGGCTGGCATGGATATTTTCTTTGCACATTGTCCTTTTCAGCAGAGTTCCAGGCCAGCAACTAAGGTGGATGCATAACCAGTCCAGCTCGGCTAGGTAGTGTAAAAGGGTTCAGTAGTGTTTTATATATATATTGCACCCCATGCGTGATTATATTGTTTCCCTAAAACCAACCTCATGGTGATTACCACCTATTAGAATTTCACCATTCTAGTTCCTCTCTCACAATCCACTATCTCAAAATTGTATTAGAAAATCGGTCTGTATCGGTCTACACTGAAAATATATATAAACGCAACATGTAAAGCGTTGGTCCCATGTTTCATGAGCTGAAATAAAAGATCCCAGAAATGTTCCATGCGCACAAAAATGTATTGCTCTCAAATGTTGTGCACAAATGTATTTACATCCCTCTTAGTGAGCATTTCTCCTTTGCCAAGATAATGCATTTAATTGTGCTATAGTGCTGAACTTCCACGATATGGATTGAATCGCAATCTTTTGAAAGGATATGGAACTAATGCTCTGATATTAGAGTATATCTAAGTATGTCCTAACAAACTGACGAGGAAACATTTATGATCACGTTACCTTTTTATCAAAAAGATGAGACTGTGACAGTAGGAGTGAAGTTTATGGTATAAGTGGACTCATGCCTATTGGCTGATCCATTTGTGGTTTCACGGTGGGTGAAAAAAGTTGGGTAATGTAGAATCGGTGAGGGTAACCAGAGGTGCTCTAGTGACAATTGTTTGTGTTTCTGTTGGTCAGAGGGAGAATGCGCTCGGAGTAAAATGAATGGGGGCAAGAAAAGTGAATTGTTTCGTTCTCAAGAAAAGGGCACCAATGAAAGGAGTGATAACTGGGGTAGCAGTAGATATAAACGTTGACCAGCTGAGGGTAAAGATTCCCAGTGTATGTGATGCTCGTCGTTTGATGCGACGCAGATAGGGTGGCGAGAGTGGGGAAACAGAAGAGTCATTGTCTGTTCTTTTAGGTTTTGAAGTTGAGTCTTTGCCCGACAAATTGAAGTTAGGATATATAAGTTATCCTGTATGAGCGTATGTGCCCAATACATTACCATGTTACAGATGTCAAGCTTATGGGCATGTGGCAGCAGTGTGTAGGAGGGAGGGTCCAAGGTGTGAGAAATGTGCAGAAGGGCATGAGACAAAGGAATGTGTAGTATTGGGGAAAGTAGTGGAATGTGTTAATTGTAAGGGTGCCCATGGAGCTGGGGATCAGAAATGTCCCAAGCGAGAGAGGCAGGTTGAGGTTTCCAGGGTTAGAGTAGTGCAGACGCTGTCATATGCTGAGCCAGTGAAGAATGTAGAGGAAGATGGGTTAAGGGGGAGGTGTGGTGAGAGTAGTAGAGATATACAGTGGGGCAAAAAAGTATTTAGTCAGCCACCAATTGTGCAAGTTCTCTCACTTAAAAAGATGAGAGAGGCCTGTAATTTTCATCATAGGTACACTTCAACTATGACAGACAAAATGAGGAAAAAAAATCCAGAAAATCACATTGTAGGATTTTTAATGAATTTATTTGCAAATTATGGTGGAAAATAAGTATTTGGTCA
>QNTS01002357.1:82847-101811 GCA_003317085.1 Hucho hucho | reverse complement strand
AAATAACTTTGTGTGGTGATATGTTACAGGTCCTTGAGGGAGATGGAGGGATAAATAACTTTGTGTGGTGATATGTTACAGGTCCTTGAGGGAGATGGAGGGATAAATAACTTTGTGTGGTGATATGTTACAGATCCTTGAGGGAGATGGAGGGATAAATCACTTTGTGTGGTGATATGTTACAGGTCCTTGAGGGAGATGGAGGGATAAATAACTTTGTGTGGTGATATGTTACAGGTCCTTGAGGGAGATGGAGGGATAAATAACTTTGTGTGGTGATATGTTACAGATCCTTGAGGGAGATGGAGGGATAAATCACTTTGTGTGGTGATATGTTACAGGTCCTTGAGGGAGATGGAGGGATAAATAACTTTGTGTGGTGATATGTTACAGGTCCTTGAGGGAGATGGAGGGATAAATAACTTTGTGTGGTGATATGTCACAGGTCATTGAGGGAGATGGAGGGACACACAACCAGAGGAGAAGCAGGATTAACCTGGGAATATGGATTATGCACACACACGCACGAACACACACTCAAGCGCACACACAAACCCACGCAAGCGCATTCACATACACACAATGGAATTATAAATACAGTTGAATTCGCAAGTTTACATACTCTTAGGTTGGAGTCATTAAACAAATTTTTCAACCATTCCACAAATGTATTGTTAACAAACTATCGTTTTGGCAAGTCAGTTAGGACATCTACTTTGTGCATGACACAAGTCATTTTTCCAACAATAGTTTACAGACAGATTATTTCACTTAGAGTTCACTGTATCACAATTCCAGTGGGTCAGAAGTTTACATACACTAAGTTGACTGTTCCTTTAAACATCTTGGAAAATTCCAGAAAATTATGTCATGGCTTTAGAAGCTTCTGATGACTAATTGACATAATTTGAGTCAAATGGAGTTGAACCTATGGATGTACATATTTCAAGGCCTACCTTCAAACGTAGTGCCTCTTTGCTTGACATCATGGGAAAATCAAAAGAAATCAGCCAAGACCTCAGATTTTTTTTTTAGACCTCAACAAGTCTGGTTCATCCTTGGAAGCAATTTCCAAACGCCTGAAGGTACAGCGTTCATCTGTACAAACAATAGTACGCAAGTATAAACACCATGGGACCACGCAGCCGTCATACCGCTCAGGAAGGAGACACGTTCTGTCTCCTAGATATTAACGTACTTTGGTGCAAAAAGTGCAAATCAATCCCAGAACAACAGCAAAGGACCTTGTGAAGATGCTGGATGAAACAGGTACAACAGTATCTATATCCACAGTAAAACAAGTCCTATATCGACATAACCTGAAAGGCCGCTCAGCAAGGAAGAAGCCACTGCTCCAAAACCGCCATAAAAAAGCAAGACTACGGTTTGCAACTGCACATGGGGACAAAGATTGTACTTTTTGGAGAAATGTCCTCTGGTCTGATGAAACAAAAATATAACTTTTGGGCCATAATGACCATCGTTATGTTTGGAGGAAAGAGGGGGTGGCCGAAGAACACCATTGCTAGCCGAAGAACACCATTGCAACCTTGAAGCACGGGGTGGCAGCATCATGTTGTGGGGGTGCTTTGCTGCAGGAGGGACTGGTGCACTTCACAAAATAGATGGAATCATGAGGGAGGAAAATGATCTTAAGACATCAGTCAGGAAGTTGAAGCTTGGTCACAAATGGGTCCTCCAAATGGACAATGACCCCAAGCATACTTCCAAAGTTGTGGCAAAATGGCTTAAGGACAACAAAGTCAAGGTATTGGAGTGGCCATCACAAAGCCCTGACCTCAATCCTATAAATAATTTGTGGACGAACTGAAAAAGTGTGTCCGAGCAAACTCAGTTACACCAGCTCTGTCAGGAGGAATGGGCCACAATTCACAATTATTGTGGGAAGCTTGTGGAAGGCTACCCGAAAGGCTACCCGAAACGTTTGACCCAAGTTAAACAATTTAAAGGCAATGCTACCAAATTCTAATTGAGTGTTTGTAAACTTCTGACCCACTGGGAATGTGATGAAAGTAATAACATCTGAAATAAATCATTCTCTCTACTATTATTCTGACATTTCACATTCTTCAAATAAAGTGGTGATCCTAACTGACCAAAGACAGGGAATTTTTACTAGGATTTAATGTCAGGAATTGTGAAGAACTGAGTTTAAATGTATTTGACTAAGGTGTATGTAAACTTCAGACTTCAACTGTATAGACACCAGTCCTCACGTCATCGGGAACTGATCTCGCAACCACAGCTCACGCTGGGGTTTGCTTAGTCTGATGTGAATTGGGTCACGGGGGCTTTTATACTGGAAAGAGAAGGGCGTGTTTCATCCCTCTCCAACCAATATGTCAAGCCGGTGCGTAGCTGGTGGCAGAGAAGTCAGGCGCAGGAGAGCAAACTGGGTGACAATCGTAGTAATTCTACCAATAATTCTACCAAAACGGTACAAAACAACACGAGACAATAATTGGGTACAAAATAACCCGTAACGCACCACTCAAATAGATGTGCACAAGCACTTAACAATAAACAATCCCACACAAAGACATGGGGGGGAACAAAACATGTAATGAGGGAATTGAAACCAGGTGTGGAAAACACAGACAAAACAAATGGAAAATGAAAAGAGGATCGGTGATGGCTAGAAGACCGGTGACGTCGACCGCCGAACACCACCCGAACAAGAAGAGGCACCAACTTCGGCGGAAGTCATGACACAATGTCTGTTCACTTGGGCGTGGCCACTGAGGGAGCATAGTTTACTTATGTAAACAATTCTCTCATTTAGAAGACTAAAATTACATTTCATATTTTCACAACTAGTTTCATATTTAAACATTTAAATTCAAGAACAATTCCATGTGAATCTGATAACTAGAATGTGTAGACTATAGATACAATATATGTTGTCCTGTCATCAGTAATAATGTCCCAGACAGCAACTGATCTCACATAATATTCTTTAAGTACCAACGGATACTTTCAACTGGTTGGATTACAGAAATATTGTTCCATTCCCAACCTTTTGATGTTACTGGTATGGCAAATTCTCTCTCTGTGGTAACAACGGATTTTCAAAAGTCAATTTTTGTAGAGTGGAGAGAGAAGGGGTAAAGGTATTTGTGGGGGGTCATAAACCGGTGGGGGGAAGAGAGGGAAAGTGGGTTTTATGACCATCACCCAAAAGGGCAAAGTCATGACAACAATATATACATTTTGGATGAGAAATGAGTGATGCAAGATATGTAAACATTATTAAGTGACTAAGATAACGTAGAATAGTATAGAATACAGTATATACACATGAGATAAGTAATGCCAGAGGGAGAGCCAGTTTCATCATAGCGCTTGATGGTTTTTCTGACTCTACTTGAAGAAACTTTCAAAGTTCTTGCAATTTTCTGTATTGACTGACCTTTATGTCTTAAAGTTATGATGGACTGTTGTTTCTCATTGCTTATTTGAGCTGTTCCTGCCATAATATGGACTTGGTCTTTTACCAAATAGGGCTATCTTCTGTATACAACCCCTACCTTGCCACAACACAACTGATTGGCTGAAACACATTCAGAAGGAAAGAAATTCCACAAATTAACTTTTAAGAAGGCACATATTTTAATTGAAATGAATTCCAGATGACTACCTCATGAAGCTGGTTGAGAGAATGCCAAGAGTGTGCAACGCTGTCATCAAGGCAAAGGGTGGCTATTTGATATAAAATATATTTTGATTTGTTTAACACTTTTTTGGTTACTACATGATTCCATATGTGTGATTTCATATTTTTGATGTCTTCACTATTATTCTACAATGTAGAAAATAGTAAAAAATCAAGAAAAACCTTGAATGAGTAGATGTTCTAAAACCTTTTGACCAGTAGTGTATGTCAGACAGCATTAGACTAAGATTCAGTGGCATAGTACAGAGTACAGTATATGCATATGAGATGGGTGATGCAATATTTACAAACAATTAAAGTGACTAAGATACAATAGAATAATATAGAGTACAGTTTACACATAAGAGATGAGTAATGCAAGATACAGAGTCATTATTAAAGTGGCTATTGTTTCATTTCCTTAAAGTGGCCAGTGATTCTTAATCTGTCTGTAGGCAGCAGCCTCTGATGTGCAGGAGATGGCTGTTTAACAGTCAGTGGTATAGTATAGAATACAATACAGTATACACATATGAAATGGGTGATGCAATATGTAAACAGTAGAATAGTGTGGAGTGCAGTTTATATATATGAGATGAGTAATGCTAGATACAGAACATTATTACAGTGGCTAGTGATCCATTTCTAAAAGTGGCAAGTGATTACTAATCTATGTCTACAGGCAGCTGCCCCTGATGTGCTAGTGATGGCTGTTTAGCAGTCTAATGGCCTTGAGATAGAAGCTGTTTTTCAGTCTCTCTGTCGCAGCTTTTGTGCACCTGTACTGACCTCGCCTTCTGGATGATAGCGGGGTGAACAGGCAGTGGCTCGGGTGGTTGATGTCCTTGATGATCTTTCTGGCCTTCCTATGGCATCAGGAGGTTTTCCCCATGTAATGCGTTGGGCAGTCCGCACCACCCTCTGGAGAGCTTTGCAGTTGTTGGCAGTGCAGTTGCCGTACCAGATGGTGATACAGCCCGACAGGATGCTCTCAATTCTGCATCTGTAAAAAAGCTAAATTTCTTTATACTCCTGAGGTTGAAGATGCGCTGTTGCACCTTCTTCACCACACTGTCTGTGTTGGTGGACCATTTCAGTTTGTCAGTGATGTGTACACCAAGGAACTTGAAGCTTTCCACCTACTCCACTGCGGTCCCATCGATGCTGTTTCCTGAAGTCCATGATCATCTCCTTAGTTTTGTTGACTTTGAGTGAAAGGTTATTTCCCTGGCACCATACTCCCAGAGCCCTCCTCCATGTACGTTGTCTCATCGTTGTTGGTAATCAAGCCTACTACTGTTGTGTCATCTGCAAACTTGATGACTGAGTTGGAGGCGTGCTTGGCCACGCAGTCATGGATGAACAGGGAGTACAGGAGAGGACTGAGCACGCACACTTTGTGGAGCCCCAGTGTTGAGGATCTGCGAAGTGGAGGTGTTGTTTCCTACCTTCACCACCTGGGGGCGACCCATCAGGAAGACCAGGACCCAGTTGCACAGGGCGGGGTTCAGACCCAGGGCCTCAAGCTTGATGATGAGCTTGGAGGGTACTATGGGGTTGAATGCTGAGCTATAGTCAATGAACAGCATTCTTACATAGGTATGCCTCTTGTTCAGATGGGATAGGGAAGTGTGAGGTGTGGTGGCGACTACATTGTCTGTGCATCTATTGTGGCGGAAAGCAAATTGAAGAGGGTCTAGGGTGACAGGTAAGGTGGAGGTGATATGATCCTTGACTAGTCTCTCAAATCACTTCATTATGACAGAGGTGAGTGCTATGGGGCGATAGTCATTTAGTTCAGTTACCTTTGCTTTCTTAGGTACATGGACAATGGTGGCCATCTTGAAGCATGTGGGGACAACAGACTGGGTTAGGGAGAGATTGAATATATCTGTGAACACACCAGCCAGCTGGTCTGTGCATGCTCTGAGGAAACGGCTAGGAATGCCATCTGGGCGTCCTTGTGAGGGTTTAAATGTTTTACTCACGTTGGCCATGGAGAAGGAGAGCCCATAGTCCATGGTAGCGGCCCGCGTCGGTGGCACTGTGTTATCCTCAAAGCGTGCAAAGAATGTGTTTAGCCTGTCTGGAAGCAAGATGTCGGTCTTGGCAACGTGGCTGGTTTTCCTTTTGTAGTCCGTGATTGTCTGTACTCCCTGACACATACGTCTCGCGTCTAAGCCGTTGCGACTACACTTTATCTCTATACTGACGTTTAGCATGTTTGATTGCGTTGCGGAGTGAATAACTACACTGTTTATATTCTGCCATATTACCAGCCACCTTGCCATGTTTATATGTGGTGGTTCGTGCTTTCAGTTTCGCGCAAATGCTACCATCTATACACGGTTTCTGGTTAGGGTAGGTTTTAATAGTCACAGTGGGTACTACATCTCCTATTCACTTCCTTATAAACCCAGTCACCGTATCTTTTCAGTTTTCATAGTTTTCTCAGTTTTTCCTACATTTCCCCCTTGTGGCCCAGCCCCCTAGCAATTTGAGTTCAACCAATGAGCTTAAGCCCCTCGCCATATGAGTGACATCTAGCAAGAGGTACATCATGCACCCACAGCAGAGTGAGAGAGAGAGCAATCTGCACATATGTGAAGTAGTACCCAATTGTCAAGGACCACTTTTGGCTCATGAGCGATACTTTCACAACTACTGGCTAAAAAGTATACAAAAGTGCCGGAGAATCTCTTTAATGGTATATATACCCATTGACTCTTGAACAATGTAACTGAGAAATGCTTCATGAGCTTAGTTCAATAGCCGTACCCCATCAGTTGAAGACACATTGAGATTTTCATAATGACTTTTTAGGGAAGGATGTGCCTGAAAAGGACAGTTTTCTAATGTCATGTCCTCTCTGCAGCAGTTCTGAGGAGCTGGTCAGTACTAGTACTGTGTATCAGTTCCTCTTTAATAAACCAGGAAAAGTGCTAGGGTGGCAACATTTCAGTTTGAACCACATTGCTGATAGCAAAACTCTAATTGAATGTCTGGCATTACATTGAAATACCCCTGGTAATAAAACAGAATAGAATATTATAGATTATTATAGAATATTTTAGAATAGAATAGAAGAGAAATGTCAAAAGAGAACTCTCCAAACGACTACTTTAGGTTGATCAGTTATAGTTCAGTTGCAACATCAGGAAATACTAACAGAAATAACTTGGGACGTGACATCCTTTCTCTGATAAAAATAATGATGTGCAACATTTTATAACCTCCCTCATCTAAGATAGCAAGGACCTCTCACTATACTTTAACATGAAACTACTGTAGTTCTACAACCAACACACACAAATGACACGCTTGAAGAACATGGTCGTAAAATCTCCTGCTTTCCAAAACTGAAATGTGATTGCAAAGAGGTCTTCCAAGTAAGCAAAGGTCAACATCAGTGTGGGTATTTACATGGAAAAGTAAATGTTGTACATTTTATGTAATTTAGCAGACGCTCATACCCAGAGTTATTTACATACATTTTCATACTTTTTTGTACTGGTCCCCCGAGGGAATCGAACCCACAACCCTGGTGTTGCAGGTGCCATTCTGTACCAAATGATTCATAATTTCCATTACTGTGCTACATTCCATGTGTAAACTATTTGACCAGGTCTTGCTCATAGCCTCAAAATCCTACAGACAAGGTCATAGTGATTTATGACATCACTGTTTGTCTGACTGCTATTTTCAGTGTCACTGCATGGTTGGTAAGGCCACTGTTCCAGTTAGGAGGGTTCTGTGTCTACAGTATGTGTTTATATCTACGGTGCATTTCGGAAAGTATTCAAACCCTTTGACTTTTTCCACATTTTGTTACATTACAGCCTTATTCTAAAATGGATTAAATAGTTTTTACCCTCATCAATCTACACCTAATACCCATAATGACAAAGCAAAAACAGGTTTTAAGAAATGTTTGCAAAATTATAAAAAACAATAACTGAAATATCACATTTACATAAGTTTTCAGACCCTTTACCCAGTACTTTGTTGAAGCAATTTGGCAGCGTTTACAGCCTCAGGTCTTCTTGAGTATGATGCTACAAGCTTGACACACCTGTATTTGGGGAGTTTCTCCCATTCTTCTCTGCAGATCCTCTCAAGTTCAGTCAGGTTGGATGGGGAGCGTTGCTGCACAGCTATTTTCAGTTCTCTCCAGAGATGTTCGATCAGGTTCATGTCTGGGCTCTGCCTGGCCAATCAAGGACATTCAGAGACTTGTCCCCGAAGCCACTTCTGCGTTGTCTTGGCTGTGTGCTTAGGGTTGTTGTCCTGTTGGAACGTGAAACTTCATCCTAGTCTTAGGTCCTGAGCACTCTGGAGCAGGATTTCATCAAGGACCTCTCTGTATTTTGCTCCGTTCATCTTTCCCTCAATGCTGACTAGTCTCCCAGTCCCTGGGACGGAAAAACATCCCCACAGCATGTTGCTGCCACCACCATGCTTCACCGTAGTGATGGTGCCAGCTTTCCTCCAGACGTGACACTTGGAATTCAGGCCAAAGAGTTAAATCTTGGTTTCATCAGATCAGAGAATCTTGTTTCTCATGGTCTGAGTCCTTTTGGTGCCTTTTGACAAACTCCAACCGAGCTGTCATGTACTTTTTTACTGAGGAGTGGCTTCCATATGGCCACTCTACCATAAAGGCCTGATTGGTGGTGTGCTACAGAGATGGTTGTCCTTCTGGAAGGTTCTCCATTCTCCACAGAGGAACTCTGGAGCTCTGTCAGAGTGACCATCGGTTTCTTGGTCACCTCCCTGACTAATGCCCTTCTCCCCCGATTGCTCAGTTTGGCCGGGTGGCCAGCTCTAGGAAGAGTATTGTGGGTTCCAAACTTCTTCCATTTAAGTATGATTTATGCCACTTTATTCTTGGGGACCTTCAATGCTGCAGAAATGTTTTGGTACCCTTCCCCAGATCTGTTCCTCGACACAATCCTGTCTCAGAGCTCCACGGACAATTCCTTTGACCTCATGGCTTGGCTTTTGCTCTGACGTGCACTGTCAAATGTGAGACGTTATATGGACAGGTGTGTGCCTTTCAAAATCACGTCCAATCAATTGAATTTACCACAGGTGGACACCAATCAAGTTGTAGAAACGATTCAAGGATGATCAATGATCAATGATCAACAGGATGCACCTGAGCTCAATTTTGAGTCTCATAGCAAAGGGTCTGAATACTTATGTAATTAAGGTATTTCAGTTTTTTATGTTCAGATGTTTTATGTCATTATGGGTTATTGTGTGTAGATTGATGAGGAAAAACATAGTAATAATAATCCATTTTAGAAAAAGGCAGTGATGTAACTAAATCTGGAAAAAGTCAAGGGGTCTGAATGCTTTCTGAATGCACTGTATGTGGACAGACTGTGTCTCTGTCACGGAGACCACCATGCAGGAAGTGACACAAGATGTTACCTGAAACGTAGAAGGGGATCTTTGCCAGTAGTCAATAGCCCACTTCCTCCCGAAAACACAAAAGTCGGTGGGTTTTTCATGTACATCAACCACACTGAACAATGAGCATGCAGGAGAACTCATGCAAACCCTTCCGCAGGCATACAACGCCTACATTAAAATATACACACGCATTGTTCTGAACCCATTGTTGTGGAAATATTTGGTCAATCATATTTCACAAATACCGGAGCATGTGAGTTCAGATATACTTTTTATTACTTCATAATAGAAGCCGAGCTGGATCATGAATACAACTGCCTTCCAGTCTTGGCACACATGTTTTATACATTTGTCCTCCTAACGTCATACTCAAGGTAACTCCTCTTAATGGCTCATCACCTCTGGCATTTAGCCACCGTTATCATATTGCCTTCATATTAGGACATGCAACCTGTAGAGTCACAGAAATTGTTTCATGCATGTAGGACCATAGCAACAGACCTTGGCACTCTACAGGAATAACCAATACATGTCATCCTGCTAACTCTTCTGAAAGGGACACCCCTGTTCTGGAAAAGACCCAATAGGTGTAATTATAGCAACAGTAAATAGTTGGCCATAACAGTTACAAGAATAACCAGTTGTGCATGTCTAATAGTGTCAAATGACCCAAAGCACATAACTAGTTTTGCTGGCTCCTTCTGAAATAAATAATTGCCGCATATGTACTGAAAAATTCACAATACCATAAGCCTGATCAGTACAGTAACAGACTCCAAACACACCCACTCCTCATGGTCTAACTCTCAAGCTGAGTGAAGGGGTATTTGAGAAAACGCCTACAGTGTGACTTCCTTCTCAACTAACATACAGCGAGTCTATTCTATAACAGCAGCCCTCATCAAAGGAAATCTCTTCTCTCCTTTACTCTCTCTCTCGCTCTCTCTTCTCTGTGTAATTTTGTGAGTCTAGCTAGCTACCAGTCAGTCACCGAGAGATAGGGCGGACGTACAGCCAGACGAAACAGACATACAACGCCTAACAGAGATGTCTGGTGGTCCCCTCTCCTCCTTCTCCAAACAGGGAATACTCCTACTCTCTATCCTCCACTATGGTTAGTATTGTATGGAATCTTTACTTTCTGCTGCTCATGTTTTGTATCAATTACATTTGCTTGCTTGCATGATAAAGTTAGGAATAAAAGTTAAACTGTTAACTTCCTTGGTTTTTAACTCTAACTTTAACCCTTATCCTAACCTTAACCTTTACCCTAACCATTATTCTAAACCTAACCTTAACTTAACCTTAGCAAGCAGTTGCTTATCAACTGATAGTTTGTTGATAGTATGACCATCTGTAGATCATCTACAGTGCATTCTGAAAGTATTCAGACCCCTTCCCTTTTTCCACATTTTCTTAAGTTACAGCCTTATTCTAAAACTGAATAAATAAATACACATTCTCATCAATCTACACACAATACCCCATAATGGGAAAAACAAGTTTTTAGAATTTCTTGAAAAATTATTTAAAATAAAAAACGGATTCCTTACTTACATAAGTATTCACACCTTTTGCTATGAGACACGAAATTCAGCTCAGGTGCATCCTGTTTCCATTTATCATCCATGAGATGTTAACAACTTTATTGGAGTCCACCTATGGAAAATTCAATTGATTGGACATGATTTGGAAAGGGACACACCTGTCTACATAAGGTCCCACAGTTGACAGTGCATGTCAGAGCAAAAACCTAGCCATGAGGTAGAAGGAATTGTCCGAGGCACAGATCTGGGAATGGTACCAAAAAATGTCTGCAGCATTGAAGGTCCCCAAGAACACAGTGGCATCCATCATTCTTAAATGGAAGAAGTTTGGAACCACCAAAACACTTCATAGAGCAGGCCGCCCAGCCAAACTGAGCAATCAGTGGAGAAGGGCCTTGGTCATGGAGGTGACCAAGAACCCGATGGTCACTCTGACATAGCTCCAGAGTTCCTCTGTGGAGATGGGAGAAACTTCCAGAACAACCACCTCTGCAGCACTCCACCAATCAGGCCTTTGAGTTTGCCAAAAAAACACCTAAAGGACTCTCAGACCATGAGAAACAAGATTCTCTGGTCTGATGAAATCAAGATTGAACTCTTTGGTCTGAATGCCAACCGTTACATCTGGAAGAACCCTGGCACCATCCCTACGGTGAAGCATGGTGGTGGCAGCATCATGCTGTGTGGCTGTTTTCAGTGAAAGGGACTGGAAAACTAGTCAGGATCAAGGGAAAGATTAACAGAGCAAAGTACAAAGAGATCCTTCATGAAGTCTGCTCCAGAGCGCTCAGGACCTTAGACTGGGGCGAAGGCCTTCTGACAGGACGACGACCGTAAGCACACAGCCAAGACAACGCAGGAGTGGCTTTGGGACAAGTCTCTGAATGTCCTTGAGTGGCCCAGCCAGAGCTCGGACTTCAACCTGATGGAACATCTCTGGAGAGACCTGAAAATAGCTCTGCAGCGACGCTCCCCATCCAACCTGACAGAGCTTGAGAGGATCTGCAGAGAAGAATGGGAGAAAAGGCCAAAGTACAGGTGTGCCAAGCTTGTCATGCCAAACCCAAGAAAACTTGATGCTGTAATCGCTGCAACAGGTGCTTCAACAAAGTACTGAGTAAAGCAGTTTTGTATTTTTTATAAATTTGAACACACAAAAAAAAATGTTTTGCTTTGTAATTATGGGGTGTTGTCTGTAGATTGACGAGTGAAAAAAACGATTTAATCCATTTTAGAATAAGGTTGTAACGTAATAAGATTTTGAAAAAGTCAAGGGGTCTGAATACTTTCCGAATGCACTGTATATGGGACTATCCAAATAAAGTGTGACCAAATAACTCTTGCATAATAAAATACAGTACAATACAATACAGACCAACTGCTGTTATATTCTACATATTAAATGTTGCTTTGTTGTAACTGTATTATTGTATTATTTTATTCTTACTTAATGAAAGAAGACATTGTTCAAATGTTAATAGTATATGATTAATTGTAGACTGCCATGCATTTCTTATGTTGTCCATACAGTGTATGTATCACGGATATTGACCCAGATGCAGACACAGGAGGCGGATAGTACAGTTCTCAGATAATTTACTGTACACACGGGGCAGGCAAAGGGCAGGTCGAGGACAGTGTTGTAACGTTGCTATCATTAATGTGTTTGACTGTTATTTTATCAAATCAATTAACTGTGTTTAATTATTACAATGATTAAATTAATCATGTAACAATTAACTCATTAGTAATCTTGGGGCACCACGGGAAAAGTTATTTAACGAGTTACTATCTCCCGACTAAACTCTAAAGATCTACACTACTGTTCAAAAGTTTGCGGTCACTTAGAAATGTCCTAGTTTTTGAAAGAAAAGCAATTTTTTTGTACATTAGAATAACATCAAATTGGTCAGAAATAGTGTAGACATGTTAACGAGGTAAATGACTATTGTAGCTGGAAACGGCAGATGTTTAATAATGAAATATCTACATAGGCGTATAGAGGCCCATTATCAGCAACCATCACTGAAGATCTCGTACTACGCCATGCACTACTCCCTTCACAGAACAGCGCAAACTGGCACTAAGCAGAATAGAAAGAGGAGTGGGAGGCCCCGGTGCACAACTGAGCAAGAGGACAAGTACATTAGTGTCTAGTTTGAGAAACAGACGCCTCACAAGTCCTCAACTGGCAGCTTCATTAAATAGTACCCGCAAAACACCAGTCTCAACGTCAACAGTGAAGAGGCGACTCTTGCAAAGAAAAAGCCATATCTCAGACTGGCCAAAAAAACAAAACAAAAAAAAACTGCCTAGAAGGCCAGCATTCTGGAGTCGCCTCTTCACTGTTGACGTTGAGACTGGTGTTTTGCGGGTACTATTTAATGAAGCTGCCAGTTGAGGACTTCTGTTTCTCAAACTGGACACTCTAATGTACTTGTCCTCTTGCTCAGTTGTGCACCGGGGTCTCCCACTCCTCTTTCTATTCTGTTTTGAGCCAGTTTGCGCTGTTTGTGCTGTTGAGCCGGTATGCGTGGTTTGCGCTGTTGAAGGGAGTAGTACACAGCATTGTATGAGATTTTCTGTTTCTTGGCAATTTCTCGCATGGAATAGCCTTCATTTCCCAGAACAAAAATAGACTGTCGAGTTTCAGAAGAAAGTTCTTTGTTTCTGGACATTTTGAGCCTGTAATCGAACCCACAAATTCTGATTCTCCAAATACACAACTAGTCTAAAGAAGGCCAGTCTTATTGCTTAATTAATCTGAACAACAGTCTTCAGCTTTTCTAACATAATTGAAAAAGAGTTTTCTAATGAGCCTTTTAAATGATAAACTTCGATTAGCTAACACAACGTGCCTTTGGAACACAGGAGTGATGGTTGCTGATAATGGGCCTCTGTACGCCTATGTAGATATTCCATAAAAAATCTGCCGTTTCAAATCAAATCAAATTGTATTGGTCACATACACATGGTTAGCAGATGTTAATGCGAGTGTAGCAAAATGCTTTTGCTTCTAGTTCCGACCGTGCAGTAATATCTATCATGACTCAGGATATTGACCCAGATGCAGACACAGCTACAATAGTCATTTACAACATTAACAATGTCTACACTGTGTTTCTGATCAATTTGATGTTATTTTAATGGACAAACAATTTTACTTTTCTTTCAAAAACAAAGACATTGCTAGGTGACCCCAAACTTTTGAACAGTAGTGTAAATATCTCTTACATCAGTCACAGTCAATTCATTCATTCTTATTTACCTCATCAGTCTCATTCTGAACATCGCATAATCCGTTAAATCAGCACAAACCCTAGTCTACATGATGACTCAGCGATACACAAATTGGCTTAGTTATTTATTTTTTAACTAAGTAATCACACCAAATTACATAAACACACACACAGGATAGATTATACATTGATTACCACATAGTGCAATGAAAAGTCCCAAGTGGACTAACCCGATATGACGGCTTGTTACACAATGAAATGGAGGGGAAAGAAAGAGAGGGAGGAGAGACAAAGTAATTAAACTATCATATACACAGTAATAATACGCTCATCGTAAATATGGATATTTAGCACCCTAACAACCGCTCATTCGGATTTAGAAATGCAATGTACATATTGACGCTTGTATGTCTTTGTCGTCTCACTCTGTTGAAATCACTCAATCAGGCTGTGGAGATTAGTTCGACAGAAGTATCTGGTTGTGTAAGTCTCTGGTTGTCCACCAAAAGTCACCATGCCCTTTGTAGTCATAGCTTCTCTGTCTCGGAGTGTCTGGTAGAATAGATCTTCCAGAGGTGTACCACGCGGTGTTCAGCGGGCCTTGTCCTTCACTCTGTTTGATTAGATTAGATACTTTAGAGGTACCTATAGCGGTGAGAGAAAATTGTTCTTTGTCTCTCGTCTTCGGTCGAGTTTCCTAGGCTAACAGTGCATAAACAGCTGCAGACTGAATGTTCCTGTGTAGTCTTCAAAGGAGAGAGAGAGTTTCAGAGGGTGCTACCATTTTCTGGTATTATAGTCTTTAATCCATTTCTTAACGCATTCAGCTCGCGGTGCACTTCTACTGGTGTTTAGAGATTCCAACCATTTCAACTTGTGGATGATCCTCACGTTCTCTGGTCTAATATGTTAAGTCTTCAGCGAGTCCTTTTATTAAGCACTCGCCTTGGCGAGTGCGGTTCCATCCTGTTACCACAATGTCTGTGCTCACGGGGGCATGGTTACTGACTTGGCAAAAGTCTTTATGAAAAAACATGATCTCATTTAGAAGGCTAAAATCACATTTAATATTCTCACAAATAGTTTCATATTTAATCATATACAGTGGGGCAAAAAAGTATTTAGTCAGCCACCAATTGTGCAAGTTCTCCAACTTAAAAAGATGAGAGAGGCCTGTAATTTTCATCATAGGTACATTTCAACTATGACAGACGAAATGAGAAAAAGAAATCCAGAAAATCACATTGTAGGATTTTTAATTTATTTATTTGCAAATTATGGTGGAAAATAAATATTTGGTCAATAACAAACGTTTATCTCAATACTTTGTTATATACCCTTTGTTGGCAATGACAGAGGTCAAACGTTTTCTGTAAGTCTTCACAAGATTTTCACACGCTATTGCTGGTATTTTGGCCCATTCCTCCATGCAGATCTCCTCTAGAGCAGTGATGTTTTGGGGCTGTCGCTGGGCAACACGGACTTTCAACTCCCTCCAAAGATTTTCTATGGGGTTGAGATCTGGAGACTGGCTAGGCCACTCCAGGACCTTGAAATGCTTCTTACGAAGCCACTCCTTCGTTGCCCGGGCGGTGTGTTTGGGATCATTGTCATGCTGAAAGACCCAGCCACGTTTCATCTTCAATGCCCTTGCTGATGGAAGGAGGTTTTCACTCAAAATCTCACGATACATGGCCCCATTCATTCTTTCCTTTACACGGATCAGTCGTCCTGGTCCCTTTGCAGAAAAACAGCCCCAAAGCATGATGTTTCCACCCCCATGCTTCACAGTAGGTATGGTGTTCTTTGGATGCAACTCAGCATTCTTTGTCCTCCAAACACGACNAATCACATTGTAGGATTTTTAATTTATTTATTTGCAAATTATGGTGGAAAATAAGTATTTGGTCAATAACAAAAGTTTATCTCAATACTTTGTTATATACCCTTTGTTGGCAATGACAGAGGTCAAACGTTTTCTGTAAGTCTTCACAAGGTTTTCACACACTGTTGCTGGTATTTTGGCCCATTCCTCCATGCAGATCTCCTCTAGAGCAGTGATGTTTTGGGGCTGTCGCTGGGCAACACGGACTTTCAACTCCCTCCAAAGATTTTCTATGGGGTTGAGATCTGGAGACTGGCTAGGCCACTCCAGGACCTTGAAATGCTTCTTACGAAGCCACTCCTTCGTTGCCCGGGCGGTGTGTTTGGGATCATTGTCATGCTGAAAGACCCAGCCACGTTTCATCTTCAATGCCCTTGCTGATGGAAGGAGGTTTTCACTCAAAATCTCACGATACATGGCCCCATTCATTCTTTCCTTTACACGGATCAGTCGTCCTGGTCCCTTTGCAGAAAAACAGCCCCAAAGCATGATGTTTCCACCCCCATGCTTCACAGTAGGTATGGTGTTCTTTGGATGCAACTCAGCATTCTTTGTCCTCCAAACACGACAAGTTGAGTTTTTACCAAAAAGTTATATTTTGGTTTCATCTGACCATATGACATTCTCCCAATCCTCATCTGGATCATCCAAATGCTCTCTAGCAAACTTCAGACGGGCCTGAACATGTACTGGCTTAAGCAGGGGGACACGTCTGGCACTGCAGGATTTGAGTCCCTGGCGGCGTAGTGTGTTACTGATGGTAGGCTTTGTTACTTTGGTCCCAGCTCTCTGCAGGTCATTCACTAGGTCCCCCCGTGTGGTTCTGTGATTTTTGCTCACCGTTCTTGTGATCATTTTGACCCCACGGGGTGAGATCTTGCGTGGAGCCCCAGATCGAGGAAGATTATCAGTGGTCTTGTATGTCTTCCATTTCCTAATAATTGCTCCCACAGTTGATTTCTTCAAACCAAGCTGCTTACCTATTGCAGATTCAGTCTTCCCAACCTGGTGCAGGTCTACAATTTTGTTTCTGGTGTCCTTTGACAGCTCTTTGGTCTTGGCCATAGTGGAGTTTGGAGTGTGACTGTTTGAGGTTGTGGACAGGTGTCTTTTATACTGATAACAAGTTCAAACAGGTGCCATTAATACAGGTAACGAGTGGAGGACAGAGGAGCCTCTTAAAGAAGAAGTTACAGGTCTGTGAGAGCCAGAAATCTTGCTTGTTTGTATGTGACCAAATACTTATTTTCCACCATAATTTGCAAATAAATTCATAAAAAATCCTACAATGTGATTTTCTGGATTTTTTTCCCTCATTTTGTCTGTCATAGTTGAAGTGTACCTATGATGAAAATTACAGGCCTCTCTCATCTTTTTAAGTGAGAGAACTTGCACAATTGGTGGCTGACTAAATACTTTTTTGCCCCACTGTAACTTGTACAACATTTAGATGTAAACCTGACCCCTTGAATGCATACACTTTCAGAGATACAGTTATTTAGTTATACCGTCCTTAACGATATCACAAAACAACAACTGATTTGATTATTGTTTAAGTCCCACCAACCATTCCCCACATTATTTACGTTAGAAATAATGTCCAATGTTTTGATGTTACAGTACTGCAAAATTTCTCTCTGTTGTAACAAAGGGATTTTTTACTTCCATTTCTGCATAGTGGGAGAGAGAGTTCCTGTAAGGTATTTGTGACAGTCATGAAACTGGCCAACTCCCCCCACTTCTCCCCCCTTCCTCTCTGGTGGGAGAGGGGGATCTCTCTGATCCTCCCCCAGGAGGGAAAGTCATGACAACAGGCAGGGGTTTGTGATCAGGTCAGAGTCAGGCAGGTATAGGACGGCAGGCAGGCTCGGGGTCAGGGCAGGCAGAAATGTCAGAACCGGGAAAACTAGGAAACAAAACTTGAGAAACAGGAAGACAGGAAAGCACGCTGGTAAGACCTGCCAAGACAAGACGAACTGGCAACAGACAAACAGAGAACACAGGTATAAATATACTGGAGATGATGGGGAAGATGGGTGGAGACAAGCACAAAGACAGGTGAAACAGATCTTGGTGTGACAGTATGATGCATTTCTGGTGCATAATTACACAGTAAACACATTGTGTAATAATAATAATAATAAAAACAAGTAATATTTAAAAAAAAAAATAGTACAATTAATAATAACTAATAATAATAATAACAACAGTAATAGTAATAATAATAATAATACATGGTATTTCTATAGCACTTTTCAAGGATCCAAAGTATCTTACATGTGGTGTTTGCATTTTACACATAGTTGATTTGTACGTGAGAAGAGGAGCATTTATTGACCGTCACCCCCACTTCTCTTTTCCTGTAATCTCTTCCTGTTCTGCTGAATGTGGGGGAGGAGTGGACTTTAATAAAGTAAAGTAGACCCACTCACTCAAATATGTAAAGATATGTTAAATGCAGATATGTAAAGTGTCATACAGTATATATAAACTTGGAAAAGTGCAATTTAAATTAAATCCATTATTACCTATTCATTGATGGGGTAAGACTTTACATTGCAGTGTATTATTGTGTAATTATTTGTGTAGGCACACTGTAGGTACACAGTGTACAGTGTAACAATGAGTAATTACAATACCTTCTACACTTTACTTAGATTAACAATAACTACACAGTAACAAGAGCCCTGTAGTGTAAAGTGTAACCATTGATCAATGCCAGAATATCATGTTGTGTATTTGTGTGTTTCAGGTGTGGGTATTTCTCTGTTCAACAAAGCAGTGGGGGACTCTGTGGAGCTGCCCTCAG
Organism: Hucho hucho; assembly: GCA_003317085.1. Classification (NCBI taxonomy): domain Eukaryota; kingdom Metazoa; phylum Chordata; class Actinopteri; order Salmoniformes; family Salmonidae; genus Hucho; species Hucho hucho. The sequence goes on along the minus strand of QNTS01002357.1, from coordinate 83,240 downwards.
GCTTAGAAAGGGAAGGTTTCAAGTCAATGGAGTGGAAGTATAAAAAAATGGTAATTGCAGAATTTGATGGGAACATTTCCTCACCAAGATCACAGTTTGAGGGGAGGCTAGAGATGAACGACAGTAACTTCAGTTTAATAATAAGAGAACTGACACTGCAAGACTCAGGGGAATTTCTAATTTCTGCCGCGTCAAACAAAGGACGCCAGATTGCAACCAAGACCATCCATCTTCAAGTCCATGGTAGGCTGCTTTGTGTTATTCAATTTTTTTCAATACAGTTTTATCTTGTATTGTCTTTCTCCCGAAGGTATGGTCCATTTAGAATAATTATCTATCATTCTCTCTCGTTTCCTCTTTCTTTCTCTCTCTCTCTCTCTCTCTCTCTCTCTT
>QNTS01002357.1:61104-82549 GCA_003317085.1 Hucho hucho | reverse complement strand
CCTCTCTCTCTCTCTCTCTCTCTCTCTCTCTCTCTCTCTCTCTCTCTCTCTCTCTCTCTCTCTCTCTCTCTCTCTCTCTCTCTCTCTCTCTCTCTCTCTCTCTCTCTCTCTCTCTCTCTCTCTCTCTCTCTCTCTCTCTCTCTCTCTCTCTCTCTCTCTCTCTCTCTCTCTCTCTCTCTCTCTCTCTCTCTCTCTCTCAGAGCCTATATCCAAGGTGGAGATCTGGAAGGAGATCAAGCTATTGGCCAACCAGTCCTGTTCAGTGTGGCTGCTGTGCAACGGGTCAGTCTGCTCCAACATCTCCTACATCTGGGAGAGAGGGAATGAGACGTACAGGGACGACCAGCAGATACACTTCTCTCTGTCACCTGCAGACGGAGACATCAGTGTAACCTGCACTGCCTCCAACTCAGTCAGTGAGAAATCTGCCTCAGCAATAGTAAAGTGTAGTAATACCACCCCAGGTAACTAGATATAATAACAATCCACCATACACTTTTTATATAGTGTGCTTCTATGCTTATGTTGTGAAATATAATATACAGTATTATGTAGTACATGTGATGACATTGGGTAGATATAATATACAGTATTATGTAGTACATGTGATGACATTGGTTAGATGTAATATGGAACTCTGTAGGTTTTAGCATATTGCATAGTCTAATCCAGTGTTTCTCAACTCCAGTCCTCCAGTACCCCGAACAGTACACATTTTTATTGTAGCCCTGAGACAAGCACACCTCACTCTACTTGTCATTAATCATCAGGCCTTAAATTAGTTAATTCAGGTTTTTTTTGTCCGGGGCTACAACAAAAAAATGTGTGCTGTTGGGGGTACTAGAGGACTGGAGTTGGGAACCACTTCAGTGTTTCTTAATCCTGGTCCTGGGATCCCAAAGGGGTGCACATTTTAGTTGTTGCCCTAACACTACACAAGGGATTCCACTAAGGTATGATGATGAGTTGATTAGTGGAATCAGGTCTAGGCAAGAAATAAAATGTGGACCCCTTTGGGTCTCGATGACCAGGTTTAAGAAACACCAGTCTAATCTGTGCCATAGAGTATGATACATGGATGGCGTGGTATAGGATCTACATCGTGGTACCAGTAGGCAGCGCAGTGGTACTGATTGTAGCTGTGGCAGTGTATTACTGCAGCGGGCGCTGTAACACGGGTATGTACAGCATAGGTTGCCTCATCTATACTTAGTGACATTTTAGGCTCTGGAAGTATTCTAAGGATGATTATGATGTGGCATAAGCATAATTAGATGTTTTAATTTTTTTTTTATGTTGGCCTTAGGGGTATTATGGATATCGTAAATAAAGTGTGGAACCTCAGAAGTGTGTAATTAGTTCATTCTTGTGTATGTTTGTGGATATCCTGTCTATTATCTATCTGATTGGTTGATATTTTATTCTTGTCATACACAGCAGCTCTAACTGAAGACACAAGAATGAAAGATGTAAGTATGCATTGCCGTTATTATGTATAATTGTAGTTGGAAGTTTACATACACTTAGGTTGGAGTGATTAAAACTAGTTTTTCAACCACTCCACAAATTTCTTGTTAACAAACTATAGTTTTGGCAAGTCGGTTAGGACATGTACTTTGTGCATGACACAAGTAATGTTTCCAATAATTGTTTACAGACAGATTATTTCACTTATAATTCACTGTATCACAATTCCAGTGGGTCAGAAGATTACATACACTAAGTTGACTGTGCCTTTAAACAACTTGGAAAATTCCAGAAAATGATGTCATGGCTTTAGAAGATTCTGATTCTGCTAATTGATATAATTTGAGTCAATTTGTTTTGTAGATGACATCGCTAAAGTCGAGGATCGGTAGGATAGTCAGTTTTACTAGTGCAAGTTTGGCAGCATGAGTGAAGGAGGCTTTGTTGCAAAATAGAAAGCCGATTCTAGATTTGATTTTGGATTGGAAATGTTTAATGTGAGTCTGGAAGGAGAGTTTACTGTCTATCCAGACACCTAGGTATTTGTAGTTGTCCACATATTCTAGGTCAGAGCCGTCTAGGGTAGTGATGCTAGTCGGGCGGGGAGGTGCAAGCAGCGAACGGTTGAAAAGCATGCATTTCGTTTTACTAGCATTTAAGAGCAGTTGGAGGCCACGGAAGGAGTGTTGTATGGCATTGAAGCTTGTTTGGAGGTTAGTTAACACAGTGTCCAAAGAAGGGCCAGAGTATACAGAATGGTGTTGTCTGCATACAGGTGGATCAGAGAATCACCAGCAGCAAGAGCGACATCATTGATGTATACAGAGAAGAGAGTCAGCCCAAGAATTGAACCCTGTGGCACCCCCATTAGACTGCCAGAGGCCCAGACAACAGGCCCTCCGATTTAACACATTGAACTCTGTCTGCAAAGTAATTGTTGAACCAGGCGAGGCAATCATTTGAGAAACAAAGGCTGTTGAGTCTGCAGATAAGGATGTGGTGATTGACAGAGTCGAAAGCCTTGGCCAGGTCAATGAATACGGCTGCGCAGTAATGTCTCTTATCGATGGCGGTTATGATATCGTTTAGTACCTTGAGCGTTGCTGAGGTGCACCCATGACCAGCTCGGAAACCGGATTGCACAGCGGAGAAGGTATAGTGGGATTCGAAGTGGTCAATGATCTGTTTATTAACTAGGCTTTCGAAGACTTTAGAGAGGCAGGGCAGGATGGATATAGGTCTATAGCAATTTGGGTCTAGAGTGTCACCCCCTTTGAAGAGGGGGATGACCGCGGCAGCTTTCCAATCTTTAGGGATCTCAGACGACACGAAAGAGAGGTTGAGCAGACTGGTAATAGGAGTTGCAACAATGGCGGAGGATAGTTTTAGAAAGAGAGGGTCCAGATTGTCTAGCCCAGCTGATTTGTACGGGTCCAGGTTTTGCAGTTCTTTCAGAACATCTGCTATCTGGATTTAGGTGAAGGAAAAGCTGGGGAGGCTCAGACAAGTAGCTGTGGAGCTGTTGTCCGGGGTTGGGTTAGCCAGGAGGAAAGCATGGCCGGCCGTTGAGAAATGCTTGTTGAAATTTCCGATTATCCTGGATTTATCGGTGGTGACCGTGTTACCTAGCCTCAGTGCAGTGGGCAGCTGGGAGGAGGTGGTATTGTTCTCCATGGACTTCTCAGTATCCCAAAACTTTTTGGAGTTAGAGCTACAGGATGCACATTTCTGTTTGAAAAAGCTAGCCTTTGCTTTCCTGACTGACTGCGTGTATTGGTTCCTGACTTCCCTGAACAGTTGCATATCGCGGGGACTATTCGATGCTATAGCAGTCCGCCACAGGAGCAGATTTCTGGGCGTGGTAGAATAGATTCAGGGTATAGTGTGCAGACAGAGGTGTGGTGGGGTGAGGGTACAGTGGAGGTAAGCCCAGGCACCGAGTGATGATAAGAGTGTTTGCATCTCTGGAGGTGCTGGTAATACTGGGTAAGGTCACCGCATGTGTGGGAGGTGGGACAAAGGAGGAATCTGCGGCATGTAGAGTGGGCCTAGGGGCTCCACTGTAAACTAAAACAATGATAACTATCCTAAACAACAGTAAACAGGGCATATCGACATAACTTGAAAGGCTGCTCAGCAAGGAAGAAGCCACTGCTCCCAAACCACCATAAAAATGCCAGACAATGGTTTGCAACTGCACATGGGGACAAAGATCGGACTTTTTGGAGAAATGTCCTCTGGTCTGATGAAACAGAAATATAACCGTTTGGCCATAATGACCATCGTTATGTTTGGAGGAAAAAGGCTGATGCTTGCAAGCCGAAGAACACCATCCTAACCGTGAAACATGGGGGTGGCAGTATCATGTTGTGGGTGTGCTTTGCTGCAGGAGGAACTTGTGCACTTTACAAAATAGATTGCATCATGAGGAAGGAAAATTATGTGGATATATTGAAGCAACATCTCAAGACATCAGTCAGGAAGTTAAAGCTTGGTCGCAAATTGGTCTTCCAAATGGACAATGACCCCAAGCATACTTCCAAAGTTGTGGAAAAATGGCTTAAGGACAACAAAGTCAAGGTATTGGAGTGGCCATCACAAAGCCAGGACCTCAATCCCATAGAACACTTGTGGGCAGAACTGAAAAGCGTGTGCGAGCAAGGAGGCCTACAAACCTGATTCAGTTACACCAGCTCTGTCAGGAGGAATGGGCCAAAATTCACCCAACTTATTGTGGGAAGCTTGTGGAAGGCTACCCGAAACATTTGACCCAAGTTAAACAATTTAAAGGCAATGCTACCAAATAATAATTGGGTGTATGTAAACTTCTGACCTACTGAGAACGTGATGAAAGAAATAAAAGCTGAAATATATCCTTCTCTCTACTATTATTCTGACATTTCACTTTCTTAAATTAAACCTGACCTAAGACAAGGAATTGTTACTAGGATTAAATGTCAGGAATTGTGAAAAACTGAGTTTAAACATATTTGGCTAAACACTCAATATACTGTGTACTATAATGGCTGATTGCTGTGTTTTTTGGGCACAAATAGGCAGTATTTTTATGTTTTTGTGCAATGTTCATCCATTTTGTTTATGGGTTTAAGTACCTTTTTATGTTTTTATTCCAGACAAGATCAAACATTCAGGTAATGTCCATCTATGAGAACGTAGATGATCTGGCTGTCCCAAGACTGAACAAGGTGAGAGTGAGACATGAATGGTCATACCTGAAGTATTTGAACATAAATAAAATAAACAGTCTCTGCGTGAAAGGGAGACTTTGTAGTCTACTTGGAAATTGTCTACATTTCATAATGCTGAAACAGTTTGTTCTTGGTTGCCTGTCACATTTAGTTGCAGACTCTGTATGACAAGATCACATTTGGACGCCAGCCAGAAACCCCCTGTTCTTCCTACCAGGAAGTACTGTGAGCTGAACAGGATGTGGTCATAAGCTGGGGTTCTATAGATATAGAACCCTCTGCATCCTCTGCATCCTACATGTGTACCTTCTGTACATAGATGTTAATGTTTCATTTCATCACGACCTGCACATTTCTGTTTTTTTTTTCTTACTTGTTCAGAACTGCAATCTTCATCTCTTCATGATCATTGTGTGTTACAACTTGTTATTTTCAAGATATTCAGAGTTACATAACTTTTTGTTAGGTTCTATTTCATTCTATTGTTGCATTAACTGTTTATATTTGTGTAATAACGACTAATGGAAATTCAACTTTTAACCTAAATCCAAGGACATGCTGATTTTTGGGGGTTGATTTGACGTTGAATTCACATTATTTGACAACTCTAGATTTGTAAATCAAATCTAGAAGTTGATCTGATTGGTGTCTGTACCCAGTGGAAAGTAGATTCTAAAGAAAAGTGACTTGTTGAACATGGATGATAAGCATGTGAGGGACTATATGACAGACATAAAACAAGGCAGTCAGTGATATCTTCTATTTTCCACCTAGCACACAAAAGATAAGATAAGTCTTCATTTCAGCTAAGAATATGCCAGTTTTTTGTTTGTTTTTTCACCTAAAATTACAAACCAAATCTAACTGCCTGTAGCTCAGGACCTGAAGCAAGGAAATACATATTCTTGATACCATTTGAAAAGAAACACTTTGAAGTTTGTGGAAATGTGATATAAATGTAGGAGAATGTAACAAAGCAATTTTTTTCTCCATTAAAATAGCATCAAATTGATCAGAAATACAGTGTAGACATTTTTTATGTTGTTTATTGAATATCTAGGTACTAAATCAGGAGCTGCTCCCTAAGAAGTTAAAATCAGCAGCCAAAAATATAGTAAGTGAGGTGGTGGCTAATGCTATGACTAGACGGGCGTCATCAGATGCTGAACATCAAGAAGGATCAGGCCTCATGCTGTTGTTACGAAGACCAAAAAAGAGACCTCTGGGTATAAAGCGTATGCCAGCTCTTAAAAAGAAACCTCCAGGTATAAGGCATAGGCCAGCCCTTAAAAAAACCCTCCAGGTATAAGGCGTAGGCCAGCCCTTAAAAAGCGGTTAACCGTTAAAAGAAACTCAGCAAGTCAAAGACAACGTAAAGTGAGGAGGTCTGGACCAAAAACTGCAAAAATAAGTATTTTCTAAAAGAACAAGCAACATGGCTCTTTTACACCACATGTCCTCTGAAGCTATAAAGACAGAGCTCGATCTTTTCACGGCCCCCTTAACACAAGTTTCAATAGATCGGTCCTGGTATGTGGAGATAGCCCCACTCTCTGCCATTACAGACAATGGACCTATAGAGGTTTTCATCCCAGGCCATGGTGACAACTAACTGGACCTCAACAACACCTTATTACATTTACGTCTCAAAGTGACCAAAAGACATGGTACCAATATTGCAAATGATGCCAAGGTGAGCCTCATTAATTACCCCTTGGTAACCATCTTCTACCAAGTGGATGTGACTTTGGGTGAACGCATTATCAAACAAAGCAGTGCCACCTATCCTTATAGGGCTATCCTGGAATGTTTACTAAACTACTCCGAAGACACTTTGAAGACAGAATTCAGCGCTGGTCTGTATAGCAAGGATACCTGATGAGCTTCTATGGAAGCCATAGACCCCACGACCGGTGAAAACCAAAGACTGGAGGCTCGAGAGTTTCATCTGCTAGGTCCTATAAACTCTGACATTTTCTTTCAAGAATGTTTACTCTTAAATTCGGTTGATTTAAGGATAAAATGAACAAGGGCCAAGGATGAGTTTTGTCTGATGTCTGCCCAAGACGGTGAGTTTAGTTTTAAAGTGTTGGGGGCTACGCTTTTAAAATATATCTTTTTTAAATCTCCAGCAGTTTGTCTGGGTCATTCACAGGCTTTGATGAAAGGAAATGCCATTTACTCTCTCTAAAGAATTACCATTAAAACATTCAGTATACCCGTGGGGAGTAGAATATGTAGTCAAGAAAACCTGTTTCTAGGCCCTTTACCACGCTACATAGTTATAGGCCTGGTTGATCACTCCTCTAATACGGGAAGCTTACATAAAACCCCTTTAATTTTCAGCATTTCAATGCAGAGTATGTAGCTCTCTGTCAGGACGGACGTCAGGTCCCTGCTAAGGCTTTCCAACCGCAATTTAATAACAACATATCTGTGGGAGAATTTTACAATCTATTCCTGGCTACAGGGAGGCATCTAAAAGATCTCTCTTTACCTATTGACAGAAATGATTTTGCAGAGGGTTACACATTGTATGCGTTGAATTTATCACCGGATGATGACACCTCAGGAAATCTGTCTGTGATGTCCAAAGAACCTCAGCCTGGAAATGCGTTTTCGTACGTACACCTTTAGATCGTACAGTTAGTATGATTGTTTATGCATGCTCTGATTCAATCTTGTAAGTGAATGCCAGGAGACAAGTCTTAGTGGATTATTAATTAAGATATTAAGGATCATTGAGCAAAACATGAATACCCAAGAGCTACAAGGTCTCATGAGCCGCTTGATAGGAAAACAGTTTTGCGGAATATTTGGCTTGTGATGAACTACCTATTGAGAAATGGAAGGATCGACCGGCCATGTTTATTGTCAATACCCATCCTAAACACATGCCTGGTGACAATTGACATTAGAAGATGACGAAGGAGCTAGAAGAATCACAACCTTTATTGATTCCTACGGCTTTCCCCCCAGATTTTCACATTTACCATCTATTAAGCAGTTTTTTTACAAAAATGGATCAAAGATCTACTACAGCATCAAACAAGTACAAGATAACCTTTCTACTACATGTGGTCAACACTGTGTATTCTACCTATGCCAAAGAGCCCTTGGAGTTTCTTTTGAAGATGTTATGTCTCTATATAATGATGATTTAAGAAGTAATGATAGCACCGTAGATTGTTTTGTTCGAAAATATCAAAAGTGTTTAAGTATGTGTCCTTTAAGACCCTATAGTCAATGTGTATGCTCACGTCAAATGTTTAAAGAATGTCACAAATGTTAAATTAAATCATTATTTTTTTTAAATTGAATTTATTGAATTGAATCAAAAGTCATTCAAAAGTCTAACCACACTGAGAGATCAGGATTAGGAAAAGGTCTGGAGGTCTTCTATCATCAGCAATCTTGTGGGATGCAGTGATACTTTTAAGCAAGTCCATCATATGAGAACCCTTGACAACATCCCCCTGAAAGATAAACTCTCCTTTGTCATTCCAAGTAGCGGCACCCTTTGAGTCTTTTATTTTCTTCATAATGTATCTAGCATTTTCCCTGTTACGTGCTGGAACATGTGTCAACATGTCGTGCATAATATTATCTTCAGCATGCATTTGATCTTTAAATGCATGCACCGGTCCAGGCATTACAGGGGCAGGGCTCTCTCTATGCTCTTCATCCTTTAAGGGTTCTGGTAGGGAGAGCGATAAATGCTTGGTCTCTCTCTCACCTTGTTTTACCAAGGCCAAATACCTTTGCAAGAGGTTTGTGTATTTTTGGACCTTTTCATAGGGATTCAATCATTTTCTGTTCAAATATCCTTCATGGCCACATCCAAATAATAATGTTTGTCTGATATTTTCAGCACCCTGTTATTGTTGTTTAAGTCTATCCAACTCTTGTTGAGACACTAAGCACATTTTATTGGCCATCACACTCTGTGTTCAACCCCCCTGTCGGGCAGCAATAAGGCTGGTGATGAAGGGCACGGTTATACTGAGTAAAGGTAGAAGATAACCCCCAGACTGTTGTATGGTATGTCTTTTCTTTTGAAGTCTGGCCCTTTTATTGGCAAAGAGTTTGATCGCTGTCTTTTGTCTCTTTAATTCAGTTAATTGGGTCAGGGTGATTGGGATGCGTCCTTTGAGAAGATTCAAAGCAATCTCACATAGTGTTAATATGAGATCTGAAGAACAATGACCCAAGATGGCCTTACGTTCTTTATGGGTAGCCCCAACTAGCGATCTCAACCATTGAATGGAGCCGCTAGAGTATGAATTGAATTGTCGGCGGTAGTTGTCAGGCGATGGAATAGCTATAGATGCTGGAGGTAAAAAGTGTGTACGATAGGTTTTCATGCATGCTAATGCAATAGTCATACAACTCAAGGGGTCAATGTAGGCATCTTTGATTACCTCTTCTCTGAATCTGAGGCATCCGTCATGCAGTATAACCACATCATTGTCACAGTATAATTCCATCTCTTAATGGAAATCAAAGGTATTATGACCTAGAGTCTCATACCAAGTCATGAATCTCTCTCTCTCGTTGGGAGACATTTGATCACACCCGTATATTTCGGGACTGGGATAAGATCCAATATAATGTAGATTCTCCTCAGACGTGAAGAAACTTAAACTGTCAATGTATCTCTGGTTGACGGCTGTGTCTACAAAACACAAGATTTTACTACCTTGGGCTATGAAACTGGGTGCAACGCCTTGTATCAAGGGGCTCAAAAAAAGATAAGAATCATAGGCTCTAGAATTGTGAGTTTTTGTACTGGGGTCATCGGAAATGTTTTAGAAAGAGTCATGCACAATTGGGGTTCTCTGCCGACCACTTTTCAACCTTCAGGTCATGGTAGATAAAAAAAATAGGCAGATGAACTCCTGATTGCTGATTACTCTAAAGTCATAACCACATATTTCTCTGAATGTTCATCTTCAGCCAATGGTTGAATGTAGCACTCATGTTCCACTTCTTGAACCACTTCAGTGTCTCTGCTTTTCAAATTCCCTTTACATATAGGATACTGATGTTGGGGGTTGTCTATTTTAAGGTTGTAATTGCAATGGCATTTTGGACATTTCTTGTTAATGTCACAACTGCTTACAGATTTACATGCCTTGGGATGCCATGTTTCAAGTTTGTGTTTTTCGTAGCAGTAGGAGGAACGACATGTACGATGACTATCCTCACATGATGTTAGGTGTAACGGCTGCATCGGACATTTTTTATCCTGACACACTGAACAGTTATAATGACAAGAGTGTCCCCCCTGTCGGATGTAGCCTGAATTACATGATGGACACACATATGGTGTTCCAAAGAAAGCTCTGATTTTGGTAATACCATAAAAATGGTTGATTTGCACATAAAAGTACAGAATATCAGGTTGAGGGTTGCTCTGGAATTTCAAGAGCTGAATTAGCTCTACTATGGTACAAAACCCCAATCTTGATGTTCAGCAAATTTTTTAATTTGACTATGTCAGAGAAAGCCACAGGCTCATGTATACATAGACCTACAGCCTTTTGGAGATCACTAGCCTTTTGTAAAGCGTCTAGATAAGTACATACAGGGTTGAGTAAATGTGATAGACCTATTGCAAAGCATAACTGATTACCAGGATTGTTAACGTTTATGAGATATGCCTGCATATTTTATTGATTTCTGATTGCATGAGACTATCAAGTCTCTTTCTCTGACCCTCTCCGCCTAGGGGTTGGCGGACTATTTGTACAACAAGTTCTAAGGTCCTATCTGCTATGATGGATAAATTATATTGAACAAGACGTTCCAGCAGGGCTATGAATTGTTCAAGATCTGCTCTGCCATTTGGTAAAACAAGTGCTACTGTGTTTTGCAGACTATCTCCACATATTTCAAGCTGTAAGACATCACGTGGTTCGCCAAAAGCTGTCGCCCTTTCTAAAAGTTCTCCTAGAGTATCCAAAATCCTCACACAAAAAACTGCAACATATGCTTGTTTAACTCCATTGTTTGTAAACATTGCAATTGTAAAATCATCATGTGGTTGCATTGTCTTCATAGCCTGCAGGGCTTGTAGGTGCCATGTGTTTATGTGTAGGGGGTGTTGTTGAAAGAGGGGATAGCTCGTTAATTTTGTTAATTCAGGAGATAAGTTCTGTGGGTACCTGTGATAATGTGTCATCATTTGCATGATTTAAAATAGGAGGTGAGTGTTGTTGTGTGGGGTGTGGTGTTGAAGGAGGGGTGAGCTCATTAATTTGGTTAATTAAGGATATCAGTTCTGGTGGTATTCTAGAAGTATCCATGTTACATGTGGCCTTTATCGTTTGTTTGGGCGTTTTCTAATCAGATTGATGCTTATCAAGCGTGGCATGGTTATCTTCCAGAAGGATAGATCTTGGCTGTACTGCCGTCTTAGTAAAGCAACCATACGTGTGTGTAGCTGGACATCTCTGGCTTTTAGAACCCTGTAAAAGGCTGTGAGAAACCTATCTTGAAGATATATATTGTGATCCATATCGTCCTCACTGATGCTACCTTCAATAAGTATAGGATCTACCTCAGAATTGATTGTATCAAGCTGATTAGCCGCATCATACATCAACACATCATCCTCATCATAGCTCAACACTTCATCATCAAAAATACAAATGAGAAGACAATCATATTAAAAGTAATGTGAGAATTGCGTTTTGGAAAGCTTTTATACTAAACAAAAATAAAACGCTTATTTCTCTCAAATTCAGTGAGCATTTCTCCTTTGCCAAGATAATCCATCACTTGACAGGTGTGGCATATCAGAAAGCTGATTAAACAGAATGATCATTACACAGGTGCACCTTGTGCTGGGGACAATAAAATGCCACTTTTGAGGGACTAGAAATGTCCTGCAGGAATGTCCACCTGAGCTGTTGCCAGATAATGTAATGTTAATTTCTCTACCATAAGCCACCTCCAACATCGTTTTAGAGAATTTGGCAGTACGTCCAAACAGCCTCACAACCACAGCCCAAGACTTCCACATCCGGTGCTGAGGAGTATTTTTGACCGTAATAACATTCATTTCAGTTGACTGATTTCCTTAAATTAACTGTAACTCAGTAAAAACATGCATTTGTAGATTAAACACATAGCCTAGTGGTTAGAGCGTCGGAGGTAGCCCAGTAGTTAGAATGTTGGACTAGTAACCAAAAGGTTGCAAGATCAAATCCCAGAGCTGACAAAGTAAACATCTGTTGTTCTGCCCCTGAACAAGGCAGTTAACCCACTGTTCCTAGGCCGTCATTGTAAATAAGAATTTGTTCCTAACTGACTTGCCTAGCTAAATAAAGGTAAAAACAAATTATCATGCTGGTTTGATTTTGACCAACAGTGGCTGTTCTGACCATACACCCAAACAGCTCCCACATACAGTAGCTACTCATGTATCCAGTTTAGGGAATATGTCTAGTCTTTGCTATGTTTCCTCAGCTCTGCCCAAAGCTACACTGACTGTAGAGCCAAACCCTGTGTTCCCTGGAGAGACAGTTACTCTGACGTGTTCAGTAGGGTCTGACAGTAGTTGGAACTATCAACACTTATTAAGATTATCCTTCTCAGAATAAACAGGTGCAAACTTGCAAAAACCTTTTCCTCTCTCTTTAGGGACCTGGGCTGAAGACCCTCCAATAGACCAGTATGTGTTGAACTGAGGTTCGGTATGTCTGGCTGTTGCAGAACCCCCTCATCAACTCAAAGGAATTAAATGGAAGTTCCAAAATGTTGTAATAGTTCATGATGAAGTGATCTCTCCTAATTACAAGGAGAAGGTAAATTATAACTCAGTGAACCAACACTGTGCATTAAGAATACACAGACAGTGGAATTTACATTGCAAATGCAATGAAAACAGATTGGACAGATTCAATGTCTTCATACAGACTTAAGGTGTTGGGTGAGTTTAGAGATTTTTTTGTGTTTTGGTACAGTAGTCTGCTATATATTTCTGCTTTGCTTGAAAAAGCTATTCTCTTTAAAGGGTCTTCGACAGTCATGCATGTAAAATGTACCTTTCAGAACTATATTGGTGATTGTAGAAGCTGTCCCTATTCTAGCCATGCAGGTGACTGCAGGTAGCCTAGTGGTTAGAGTGTTGGGTCAGTAACTCAAAGTTTGCTAGATCGAATCCCCAAGCTGACAAGGTAAAATTCTGTCGTTCTTCCCCTGAACAAGGCAGTTAACCCACTGTTCCTAGGCCGTCATTGTAAATAAGAATTTGTTCCTAACTGACTTGCATAGTTAAATAAAGGTTAATCTGCGATTGCTACATACTTTTACATTAGTGGTATATAACTATTGATTCATGTAGAATACAACATATGCTTGTTTAACTCCATTGTTTGTAAACATTGCAACATTATTTAAACTGCAGATTTCCCCTTTAGCGGTAGAGCGTTTTGCATGCTGTCTTATTTTCTGTAAATGAACATGAAAACATGCAGATGAATACAGTAGCACTGTACATGCTGTAAAATAAATGTTGTAAACAAAACAGCTGAATTGAAAATGGGAAGCACATCCAATCAATCAAATTGACCAATCAATAAATAAATACATAAACCAATCATTCAATCAATAAATCAATCAAGCAAGCAACAACCAACAGAGTATGTAATAATGTTTCTTTTTTATTTACATACTGTATGTCTAATTATTAATACACTGAGAATTCATATTTACAAATGTAACTATAAAAGGTATCTGTCACTTCCAGCTGGTTATGTGGAGGAACTACAGAGATATGGCAGTCAGTTATGGCTAACAGCAAAAGCATTTGACCTGTGGAAAAAAGCTTAAATATTGGAGTGGCTGCATTTCTTTATTTCCAGGAAACCTGATTTGCCATGGCTAAAGATTTCTGTTCTTGTGCAGTTTTTTTATTTAGCTGCCCGCTCCACTACCGCTTCCCCTCCTTGATTGGTCGACGATCGCCTCTGTCTGGTATAGCCATAGAGATAGATACAGTGGTTCCTCCTTTAAAAGTTGTGTCATGCTGCGGCACACCTTGCGTGCTGCTGCAGCATTCCGTGGCACGTTATCTATTTGTCAGCCATTTTTTCTGTTAATGCAAGTTAATGCTAGTTTGACCACCAGAGGGCATCTTTGAGAAGCATTTTATAGTATTCCGTATTGGCATTACCAGAGAATTTAAAACCTTTTTTGTAATAACATAGTATATCGGGTTGACTTTAAGAAATTTGGCTTAACTAATTTGATTAATATTATGGTGTTTCTTTTCAGAGAAAAACTAAAAATGAAACCCTCAGGGTTTCCTTTATGAAGGAATGGAACACTGTGACGGTCGGGAGTAGGCTACAGGATTGGAGGATTCTAAATTGTTTGCCTTCATAAGACAACTTTGTTCCAACATTTCTGTAAATCAGTGATATTTATTCCCATAGTAAAGTAGAGGGATTTGTCAGAAGAACTGTAGTTCAGAGATCATCATCAGGATAGAATGGAGCCCACCTTGCTCTGTGTGTTACTCTGTAAGTACTGAGTTAGTGTGTTTGTGTATGAACACTAATTACCTGATTTACTAAGCCTTTGATGGAAATGAAGACAGTTTCAATGCTTTAGATTGTTTGTGTGTTTTATCCTTAATTGATTAAAAAGGGCATATGCTTATTAGTAAATTGTACTAAAGTGGGATTGCAGGACATGGTAAATCAGTGACCATTTAAAGTTGCAGTCTGTAATTGAAACTACGACAAGACTGCCACCCTCACACTTGTTGTGGTATACGGCTGAGGAATGGGGCTAGGGGAAGTCATTCATGTACATTGTTTGTTTACACTGACATTGTTAACAAACGTTGTCATAAAATAACTGTATATTTTGAGTTATGATGGGATATGACAGTTGTACTACCCTTACAGAAAAACAACATACATTTCACATGATCACGTGTTTCACAGCTAATGAGGCAATTAAAGGTTATACTGTTCAAGAATTAATGGCTATCATTCATTTATAAGTGCAGAAATCTATGTAGAAATCACAGATTGCACCTTTAAAATAAAGTACAGGACAGATATGGTAATCAGTAACAAGAATATGGCATGTTGTTATTTTTTTAAAGCTAACATTGGTGCAATGTGACTTTCTTTGTTGTAGTGCTGAATACACTCATCAACTCTGGACACTCTGAAGATGATGATGGTAGATATTTGTTCACTTCCTCAGGCCTCCATCTCTTGATGCTTCATTCTATTTCTTTATTCGTGATTTTTAAAGCTGCTTTTGCCTGGACATATTCTGTGTTTTTAGTGTCTCAAAATAACATAGCCTAGTGGTTAGAGCGTCGGAGGTAGCTCAGTAGTTAGAATGTTGGACTAGTAACCAAAAGGTTGCAAGATCAAATCCCAGAGCTGACAAAGTAAACATCTGTTGTTCTGCCCCTGAACAAGGCAGTTAACCCACTGTTCCTAGGCCGTCATTGTAAATAAGAATTTGTTCCTAACTGACTTGCCTAGCTAAATAAAGGTAAAAACAAATTATCATGCTGGTTTGATTTTGACCAACAGTGGCTGTTCTGACCATACACCCAAACAGCTCCCACATACAGTAGCTACTCATGTATCCAGTTTAGGGAATATGTCTAGTCTTTGCTATGTTTCCTCAGCTCTGCCCAAAGCTACACTGACTGTAGAGCCAAACCCTGTGTTCCCTGGAGAGACAGTTACTCTGACGTGTTCAGTAGGGTCTGACAGTAGTTGGAACAATCAGCGGTACAAAGACAGGAATGATAATCTATTATCCCAGTCTGGTTACAGTAACATTGGAGTCTCTCACACCATCAGTAGAGCTGGTGTGTCTGACCAGGGTCAGTACTGGTGTGAAGGAAACAGAGTGTCTAGACCCACATCTTCACAACCAAGTAATGCTTTTAATCTCACTGTAAAAGGTACATTACTTTGTTCAGGCTGCTCACCAGCGCATATTATTTTGTACCTCCAGTCAAACACAATCACTCTATTGAGACATATTGCAGACTCGTTGAAAAATATGTTGTTAATCTCCTTAAGAACAAACATGAGTACATATCTTTCCATAATTTACCTAAGGATGAAAAACAAGCTTTGCTTGATTTACAATCTGATACGTCAGTCCTTCCTTTCCCTGCTGATAAGGGTGGGTCGGTTGTCCTCATGGATAGGACAGTTTATATAAATGAGTGTCATAGACAACTGCTTGACAACACCTTTCACAAGACCCCACTTCCCAATTTCAGATCACGATCTTACTGTCCTAGTTGGGTATTAAAGTTCTGGTCAGGTTTTTGGTTATTCAACACCCTAAAATTGCCTCTTTCTTTAATTTGGCGAAATTACACAAGAATGTTATAAAACCTTCAGGGCGCCCTATTGTAGTGGACATTTCTTTCTAAGATGTTTTATTTCCCCTTTNACATAGCCTAGTGGTTAGAGCGTCGGAGGTAGCTCAGTAGTTAGAATGTTGGACTAGTAACCAAAAGGTTGCAAGATCAAATCCCAGAGCTGACAAAGTAAACATCTGTTGTTCTGCCCCTGAACAAGGCAGTTAACCCACTGTTCCTAGGCCGTCATTGTAAATAAGAATTTGTTCCTAACTGACTTGCCTAGCTAAATAAAGGTAAAAACAAATTATCATGCTGGTTTGATTTTGACCAACAGTGGCTGTTCTGACCATACACCCAAACAGCTCCCACATACAGTAGCTACTCATGTATCCAGTTTAGGGAATATGTCTAGTCTTTGCTATGTTTCCTCAGCTCTGCCCAAAGCTACACTGACTGTAGAGCCAAACCCTGTGTTCCCTGGAGAGACAGTTACTCTGACGTGTTCAGTAGGGTCTGACAGTAGTTGGAACAATCAGCGGTACAAAGACAGGAATGATAATCTATTATCCCAGTCTGGTTACAGTAACATTGGAGTCTCTCACACCATCAGTAGAGCTGGTGTGTCTGACCAGGGTCAGTACTGGTGTGAAGGAAACAGAGTGTCTAGACCCACATCTTCACAACCAAGTAATGCTTTTAATCTCACTGTAAAAGGTACATTACTTTGTTCAGGCTGCTCACCAGCGCATATTATTTTGTACCTCCAGTCAAACACAATCACTCTATTGAGACATATTGCAGACTCGTTGAAAAATATGTTGTTAATCTCCTTAAGAACAAACATGAGTACATATCTTTCCATAATTTACCTAAGGATGAAAAACAAGCTTTGCTTGATTTACAATCTGATACGTCAGTCCTTCCTTTCCCTGCTGATAAGGGTGGGTCGGTTGTCCTCATGGATAGGACAGTTTATATAAATGAGTGTCATAGACAACTGCTTGACAACACCTTTCACAAGACCCCACTTCCCAATTTCAGATCACGATCTTACTGTCCTAGTTGGGTATTAAAGTTCTGGTCAGGTTTTTGGTTATTCAACACCCTAAAATTGCCTCTTTCTTTAATTTGGCGAAATTACACAAGAATGTTATAAAACCTTCAGGGCGCCCTATTGTAGTGGACATTTCTTTCTAAGATGTTTTATTTCCCCTTTATTTAACCAGGTAGGCTAGTTGAGAACAATTTCTCATTTACAACTGCGACCTGGCCAAGATAAAGCAAAGCAGTTTCGACACATACAACAACACAGAGTTACACATGGAATAAACAAACATACAGTCAATAATACAGTAGAAAAAGTATATATACAGTGTGTGCAAATGAGGTAAGTTAGGGGAGGTAAGGCATTAAATAGGCCATAGTGGCGAGATAATTGCAAATCAAAATCAAAGCAAATCAAGTTTTATTTGTCACATGCACATGGTTAGCAGATGTTAATACGAGTGTAGTGAAATGCTTGTGCTTCTAGTTCCGACCATGCAGTAGTATCTAACAAGTAATCGAACAATTTTACAACAACTACCTTATACACACAAGAGTAAAGGAATGAATACGAGTATGTACATATAAATATATGGATGAGCAATGGCCTAACGGCATAGGCAAGATGCAGTAGATGGTATAGAGTACAGTATATACATATGAGATGAGTAATGTAGGATATGTAAACATTATATAAAGTGGTTAGTGATACATTTATTACATCCAATTTTTTATTATTAAAGTGGCTAGAGATTTGAGTCAGTATGTTGGCAGCAGCCACTCAATGTTAGTGATGGCTGTTTAACAGTCTGATGGCCTTGAGTTAGAAGCTGTTTTTCAGTCTCTCGGTCCCAGCTTTGATGCACCTGTACTGACCTCGCCTTCTGGATGATAGCGGCGTGAACAGGCAATGGCTCAGGTGGTTGCTGTCCTTGATGATCTTTTTGGCCTTCCTGTGACATCGGTGGTGTAGGTGTCCTGGAGGGCAGGTAGTTTACCCCCGGTGATGCGTTGTGTGGACCTCACTACCCTCTGGAGAGCTCAGTTGCCGTACCAGGTGGTGATTCAGCCCGACAGGATGCTCTTGATTGTGCATCTGTAAAAGTTTGTGAATGTTTTTGGTGACAAGCCAAATTTCTTCAGCCTCCTGAGGTTGAAGAGGCATTGTTGTTTGTGTGGGTGGACCATTTCAGTTTGTCCGTGATGTGTACGCCGAGGAACTTAAAACTTTCCACCTTTTCTACTACTATCCCGTCGATGTGGATAGGGGCGTGCTCCCTCTGCTGTTTCCTGAAGTCCACGATCATCTCCTTTGTTTTGTTGACGTTGAGTGAGAGGTTATTTTCCTGACACCACACTTCGAGGGCCCTCACCTCCTCCCTGTAGGCCATCTCATTGTTGTTGGTAATCAGCATCAGGATGTGTGGTTTCCAGTTTAGATAGAGTCCAATGAAGTTCTTTCAGTGCCGTCGATGTGTCAGCTTGGGGGGGATATACGCGACTGTGATTATAATAGAAGAGAATTCTCTTGGTAGATAATGTGGTCAGAATTTGATTGTAAGGAATTATAGGTCAGGTGAACAAAAGGACTTGAGTTCCTGTATGTTGTTATGATCACACCACGTCTCGTTAATCATAAGGCATACACCCCTGCTTTTCTTCTTACCAGATAGATGTTTGTTTCTGTCGGTGCGATGCGTGAAGAAACCAGGTGGCTGTACCGACTCTGATAACGTATCCCGAGTGAGCCATGTTTCCGTGAAGCAAAGAACGTTGCAATCTCTGATGTCTCTCTGGAAGGCAACCCTTGCTCGGATTTCGTCTACCTTGTTGTCAAGAGACTGGACATTGGCAAGTAGTATACTCGGGAGAGGTGCGCGATGTGTCCGTCTACGGAGCCTGACCAGAAGACTGCCCCGTCTGCCCCTTCTCTTGCGGCACCGTTGTTTTGGGTCGCCGGCTGGGATCCGGTCTATTGTCCTGGTTGGTGGACCAAACAGAGGATCTGCTTCGGGAAAGTCGTATTCCTGGTAATAATGTTGGTATGTTGACGTTGCTCTTATATTCAATAGTTCCTCCCGGCTGTATGTAATAAAACAAAAAATGTCCTGGGGTAACAATGTAAGAAATAATACATAAAAAACTAAATACTGCATAGCTTCCTAAGAACGCGAAGTGAGGCGGCCATCTCTGTCGGCGCCGGAAACTTGAGGGCACGGGCATTTCCTGTATAGCAATTAAACACTGGAGTGATAGATGTGCAGAAGATGAATGTGTTCCAGTCTGTGCTAGCAAAACAGTCCTGTAGCTTAGCATCTGTTTCATCTGACTACTTTTATTGATCGAGTCACTGGTGCTTCCTGCTTTCATTTTTGCTTGTAAGGAGGAATCAGGAATCAGTCATGTAGACATTTTCTGTATGTCTGTAAACTATTCTGCCTCACTGAATTTTGATCAGCTTTCCATCAGGAGGACCTATCACGCAGCAGATCAGATCCATGTATTCCAGGTGCATCACACACTTTCCTGATTCCAACAGATAGTCGTTCGACGGCTACTCTGAGTGTCTCTGATGGAGGACAGTACTGGTGCAGAGCTGGGAGAGGAGACCCAGTCTACTACACCCTGTACAGTGACCCAGTCCAGGTTAACATTACTGGTGAATCTAAAACAGTTTTATGATGAATGAATGTTATTTTATGTGGATAGAAAGTGATCTAGGGTATAATATGTTGTCTGCTTCTTGTATCACAACAATTATAACTAATTTAAATAGACCTACATGATAAATACATTTCAAATTATGCAACTTTTTATTCAGTTAGTGGTCTGTGTTGTGTCTGTGCAGAGAGACCTGTTGCTGTTCTGACCCTCCAACCCAACTGGACCCAGATATTCATTAGAGAGACTGTTACTATGAGATGTGACATACAGGGAGGTGGAGACTCTGACTGGAAATACAGATGGTATAAGAATAGTCAGTTAGTGATCCCCTTTAACACAAGGTCAGAGTACAGAATCAGTCCTGTCTACATGTCTAGCAGTGGTTCATATACCCGTGAGTGTGTAAATGGAAACAAGTTCTCCAAAACCAGTGATGCTGTAAAACTGACCGTGTCTGGTAAGTTGATCTGATCATGTATAAAATAAATTGGGTTCACTAGAATACTTTCTAAGTTTGAAACCTATCGTCTTTCTAATCACAGATCAATGAAGGCTGCTCTGAGTATCTCTCCTCAGTGGCTGAACCCTAGAGACTCAGTGACTCTGAGCTGTGAAGTTGACAAGACATCTACAGGCTGGAGGTTCTCCTGGTACAGGACTGTTTCCTACAGAGCTGGATTACCCTCCCTATCAGACAAGTCTTACTCTCTACAGCCCCTATCTGACAATGGGACTACTGCAGACTCCTACACTCTGCTCCCTGCTGGTCCTACTCCCACAGGAGGATATGTGTGTAGAGCTGGGAGAGGAGACCCAGTCTATGATACACTCTACAGTGAACCTCAGTTTCTCTGGTCAGGAGGTAACTAACTGCATTGAAACTGTATTGAATCATATTTAAGTCACCCTCATGTGTTTATATAACTAAAGGTTTGACTCTGTCTCTCTTTGTTTCAGATCTGCAGCCTTCAGTGTCTCTCAGAATAAGTCCAAACACAACTCAACACTTTACATCAAAGTCTCTCTCACTGAGCTGTGAGGAGAAGGGGAACTCTACTGGATGGAGACTGATGAGCTACAGAGAGAAGAGGGTGAAGTCAGGGTGTGCCCGATGGGAATCAATAACAGAATCCACCTGCACCATCACAACATTGAACAGATGGTACAGTGGAGTGTTCTGGTGTGAGTCTGGATCAGGAGAGTACAGTAATGCTGTCAACATCACAGTACATGGTACGTCTATTGTACAACACTCACTAATCTTTTTTAAATGCATGTGTGATAATATGTTCAATTCTGTAACTGAATGATTGCATCTCATAAAATATAATACAAGCTCATAAGACGTTGATGTATTGTGAGTGATTACTCCAGATTTACAGTATTATTTATATATTATGTTACACAGATGGTGATGTGATCCTGGAGAGCCCTGTCCATCCCGTGACTGAAGGAGACTCTGTGACTCTGACCTGTACATTTAGATATCAGGAAACAAATCCTAACCCCAAGACTGATTTCTACAAAGATGGAGTACTTATCAAGAATGAGACAACAGGAGAGATGACCATCCTTACAGTATCCAAGTCAGATGAAAGATTCTATAAGTGTAAATGTGCTCCAGGAGAATCAACAGAGAGCTGGGTTGTGATCCACTAGAATGTGGAGTAGTTACAGGCCTGTCCCTGAAGGGGGCGAT
>QNTS01002357.1:16735-44259 GCA_003317085.1 Hucho hucho | reverse complement strand
CATCATCACTATAACTATAACCAGTTAATAACAGTCTGTACAGCCTTCTTCAGTTACTAACTCCTTGTTGAATTATGACAGTTATTATTTATGACACAACCACACAGTAAATCATCATCACTATAACTATAACCAGTTAATAACAGTCTGTACAGCCTTCTTCAGTTACTAACTCCTTGTTGAATTATGACAGTTATTATTTATGACACAACCACACAGTAAATCATCATCACTATAACTATAACCAGTTAATAACAGTCTGTACAGCCTTCTTCAGTTACTAACTCCTTGTTGAATTATGACAGTTATTATTTATGACACAACCACACAGTAAATCATCATCACTATAACTATAACCAGTTAATAACAGTCTGTACAGCCTTCTTCTGTTACTAACTCCTTGTTGAATTATGACATCTCCACCCTCGCCCCCCAAAGTCTTGAAATGTTGTATTGTAAACTTATGCTTGAAAACTAATAAAACAATATTAATGAGAGAGAACTCACCATTAGAAACTTCACTCTCTGCTCCAGCATCTTGGTCCTGATGCCGAGTGAATGTAATATCGGAGTAGATCATTTCACCAGACATCATCACTGCTCTAAGTCCTCTCTCAGAGTGGGGACCAGAAGAGGAAGAAGGCCCTCAACATCACACACACTCACTCAACCACACACACACTAGCAGTACACAAACACAACTGTTACGGAATACACAGGATGTTATGCAAATAACATTCACACACACACACAAACATGTACGCACGAATGCCCGCACACACACTCACACGTCCCAGGAGAATGATGAGTAACTGCAATATTATCTGTAAGTTAAGTATCATTCATGACAGATGGTTAAAGAGAGCCAGCAGATAACACTATTATAGCATCAAATAATGCTTTGTAATAATCATTTACTAATGACCTGTCAAGTTGACTCTTTTTTAGGGCTCTCTTGGAGCTCCATACTGACAGCTGTGGAAGCAACTGTTGTTTTCTGTAAATCTATTTGTACAACTGGTGACAGTGACACTATTCTCATATTTACACACTGTCTCTGCCGCCTGTTGTCTAAGGCAGGTAAATGATGTGGTGACGTGTATTCAGATGAGGTATTAGTCATTTGATCCTCTTTCAAGGTTTTAAAATGACCAAATATGGACCTATGTGTCTGAAAAACTAAATTACTACTACTACTACTACTACTACTACTACTACTACTACTGCTACTACTACTAAAACTACTGCATCACCATGTCCTACAATACATTTTACTGGTTCCCACTGTGTTATTCTATCATGACTCAACAAAAAGAGAGATGTGTGTCAGTGCATCAATGTCATGGTGTTGTTGTCAGATACTGTAACAGATCTCTGTATTGTGTTGCATGGAGAAGGCATGTTGAGCACCAGAACCATCTTACTGAATATATACAGTCATCAGTTGTGCACATTACACTCATGATACTGTCTGTGTATACTGTAGTATACATCCAATCCACTACATTCCACTAGGTGTGTCATCAGTCCCATTATTTACAATAGTTATGTAATATGGACCAAATATGGACCTATGTGTCTGAAAAACAAAACTACTACAGTGGTAGTAACAGAGATGGAAGAGCAAGCGAGACATCTCACTCGCTCCTTTTTTGTGCTTCATATACAGTCAGTGTCACGTTCAATAACAGAGGATTCAATAGCGAGTGGAGTTAAACATTTAATGAAACCAACAAGGATGACAGCGTAGCAAGAACAGTCTGAGTCTTAGCAGCGCAGGGACTGAATGGGGTAAGCCAGATCCTCCGTGAAGGTGAGTGTAGCGAGAGGAAATCCCAAGTCCGTCAAACCAGGAAGTACCCGGCGTCGAATCCTCCACCGGAGAGACAGCAGAGCGAACGTAGTGTCCAAAACAGAGATTGCAACCATCGGAGACACAGGACTCAGCCAGGGGAACGAGCTAGCACACAGGACACAACCCAACGAACTGACAAACACAAGACAATGACAAGCAGTATAAATAGACACAGAAGATGAGCGGCAGCTGGTGCTGATAATGAGCTGAGTGGTGATCAGCGGCCACACCCACACCCACACACATACACACAGAGCGAGCCGGTGAATTCATGAACCGTGACAGTACCCCCCCCCCCTAGGAGCGCCTCCTGGCGCTCCCAGAGGGACTTACCTGTTGATTGTAATCATCAATAAGGGAGTGATCCAGAATGTCTCTAGCCGGAACCCAACTTCTCTCCTCCGGCCCGTAACCCTCCCAGTCCACCAAGTACTGAATACCGCGTCCCCTCCGTCTTGAGTCCAGAATGCGATTAACCGAATAAGTAGGTTCCCCATCCACGAGTCGCGGTGGGGGGGGAACCGGGGCTGGCGGATTAATAGGTGAATGAAACACGGGCTTCAATCTGGATACACGGGGTGAATTCTCCTGTACGCCGGCGGGAGTTTAAGGCGAACTGCCACCGGGCTAAGGACTCGAGTGACCCTGAACGGCCCGATGAACTTGGGAGCCAACTTGTTGCTAATGGAGTGGAGAGGAATATTCCTGGTAGAAAGCCACACCTTTTGACCTACGACGTAAANGAAACCACGTCCATCGGAAGGCCATGTAAACGAAAGACATGGTCCACGACAGCTACCGCTGTCTCCTTGGCAGAAGGTAATTTAAGCAAGGGAATGAAATGAGCCGCCTTCGAGAACCGGTCCACAACAGTCAAAATGACTGTCCTGCCCTGAGAGGGTGGAAGGCCCGTGATAAAATCTAGCGCTATATGGGACCAAGGCCTAGAAGGGACCGACAGCGGTTGGAGTAACCCATCTGGGGGCCGATTGGAAGTCTTGCCGGTAGCACAGCACGAACAGGCCAACACAAAACTCAGAATGTCCTGGGCCATAGCTGGCCACCAGAATCGCTGCTTCACCAAGAAGCTAGTATGGTTCACTCCGGGATGACAAGCTACTGGGGAACAGTGACCCCAACGAATGACATCGGACCACAGTTCCTCCGGCACGAATAACCAACTCGGTGGGCAACCGGGCGGAGGCGTTACCCCTTCCAAGGCTGATTTGACCCTCGACTCGACCTCCCATGTGAGTGTAGAAACAATGAGTTTCTCAGGTAAAATGCACTCGGGAGTAGACGGGCGTTCGGAGCGGTCAAAGACGCGAGACAAAGCATCGGGTTTGATGTTTTTAGACCCCGGACGGTATGAGAGGGAAAAATCAAAACGTCAGAAAAAAAGAGCCCACCGAGCCTGCCTGGAGTTAAGTCTCTTGGCGGATCTGATGTATTCTAGGTTCTTGTGGTCGGTCCAGACGATGAAAGGCACCCCTGACCCTTCTAACCAATGACGCCACTCCTCCATCGCTAGTTTAACTGCCAACAACTCTCTATTACCAATATCGTAGTTATGTTCGGCAGACGATAACCGATGGGATAAAAATGCGCAAGGATGCATCTTGTCGTCCAAGGAGGAGCGCTGGGAAAGAACCGCCCCTACCCCTACCTCTGATGCATCGACCTCCACCACGAACTGACGTGACAGATCAGGGGCTATCAGGATGGGGGCCGAAACAAAGCGACCCTTAAGGTTGGAAAATGCAGTCTCAGCTGCACTTCTGGGGGAAGTCAAGGCAGTCAGAGGAGCGGCTAGCTGGCTGAAAAAGGATGACAGCGTAGCAAGAACAGTCTGAGTCTTAGCAGCGCAGGGACTGAATGGGGTAAGCCAGATCCTCCGTGAAGGTGAGTGTAGCGAGAGGAAATCCCAAGTCCGTCAAACCAGGAAGTACCCGGCGTCGAATCCTCCACCGGAGAGACAGCAGAGCGAACGTAGAGTCCAAAACAGAGACTGCAACCATCGGAGACACAGGACTCAGCCAGGGGAACGAGCTAGCACACAGGACACAACCCAACGAACTGACAAACACAAGACAATGACAAGCAGTATAAATAGACACAGAAGATGAGCGGCAGCTGGTGCTGATAATGAGCTGAGTGGTGATCAGCGGCCACACCCACACCCACACTCACACACATACACACAGAGCGAGCCGGTGAATTCATGAACCGTGACAGTCAGTCTATGAATTAATCAGATCAGACCCAGCTGCTATCACATTGGTGTCTAAGGGAGAGCCACTCCTTAAAGCTGCAATATGTAACTTTTTGGGCAACTCGACCACATTCACATAGAAATGTGAGTTATAGATCTGTCATTCTCATTGAAAGCATGTCTAAGAAGTTGTATGGACGCCATTTCTATCCTTCCCTTTCTTAATTTACATTTTCTCATTTTTTACTTTCGGTTTTGTACACAAGCTTCAAACAGCTGAAATACAATAGTTTTGGTTATTGAAAATATATTTCACAGCGGTTTAGATGGTCAAATTATTTTCTACACTATGTGCTACTTGTTTTGTCACATAAATGGAAATTAGGCAAACTATTAGAATTTTTTAAACCAGGAAAGCAATTTCTGAATATTGCACCTTTCAGGATTAAGCAGACCAGAACTGTGACAATTGCTTTTAATGGTAAGCTTTTTGACCGATTAAAAACAAAGGTTGGACTACTTAAGTCAGTTGTTTGTGTCTATGCCTCTCAAGACATAAAATACTGTGCACAAAGACTGAGAAACTTTACACTAGTTTGTCATAGTGACCACAAACCAACAACCCTCCTCAAACAGAGACGAGTTGAGTGGTTCTGGTTTAATCACTTCCTCTTTAGCAGTGAGGGTTTGTGAAGGAAGGCAGTGTGTGTGAAGCGGTCTTTTCCACAGAGAGAAAGACAAATAAAGAAATGGTTGTAGATGCTGATGAGCAGGCCTATACATGGAAAAAGTGTGTGTTGCTTTATTGGCAATGTTATTGTACAATACAGTATACTGTATTTCACTTGTCATATTTATTTCTCAAGAACATCTGCACACAGTTTACCTCCAGATAGTGACAGTTGGGTCCGAAATTATTGACAGCCTTGATAAAGATGAGCAATAATGACTGTATAAATAAATCATTCAAATACTGATATATATATTGTATGCAAAGAAAGGGGAATGTATGTAATTTTATACTAATACAATTGCACAGAGAAAGATATTTTGTTTAACAAGTTATTTTTTTTCTCTATAAAGGGTAGGGGTCAAAATTATAGACACCCCTAAAAAAGGGGTATTTGGTCCCATATTTCTAGCACGCAATGAGTATATCAATTTTGTGAGAAGCATTTGTAGTTGGTTTTGGTTGTGTTTCAGATTAGTTTGTGCCTAACAGAAATTAATGGTAATTCATATATTGTGTCATTTTGGAGTCATTTTTATTATTAATAAGTATAGAATATGTTTCTCAACACTTACATTAATGTGGCTGCTATCACAATTACGGATAATCCTGATTGAATTGTGAATAATGATGAGTGAGAAAGTTGCAGAGTGTCAAAGATAATACTCCCGAGACATGCTAACCTCTCACCATTACCAAAAACAGGGGAGGTTCGCATGTCTTCTATTCTTGATTACAGTAAAGGTGACTCCAAAATGACAAAATACATTACCTCCCATTAATTTCTACTGGGCATAAAACAATCTGAAACACAACCAAAACGAACAATAATTTTGACTATCTTTTTAAGAATTTGTTTTATAACTTCTTCAGGCTAGGATCTATTTTTCTCCATTTCCACCTGACTGACATGCCCAAAGTAAACTGCCTGTTGCTCAGGCCCTGAAGCCAGGATATGCATATAATCGGTACCATTGGAAAGAGAACACTCTGAAGTATGTAGAAATGTTAAAATAATGTAGGAGACCATAACACAATAGATATGGTAGGAGAAAATCCAAAGAAAAACCAACCGGAATAAAAAGAAATTTGAGAGCCCATGCTCTTCCATAAGAACGTATAGGTAAAAAATGTAATCTAGCTCCCAGTATGCAATTCCTATGGCTTCTACTGGATGTCAGTAGGCTTTGTTCAACGTTTCAGGCTTGTTTCTTCCCAAACGAGGAAGAATGATGAGTTTTAGTACTGGGATACAGACTTGGAAATCAGTCTTAGTTCGCGCGACGAAGAGGACGCGCACCTGCTAATATCGTTTTCCTATTGAACATACTTCTTTCTGTACAAAATATTATAGTTTAATTACATTTTAGGGTACCTGAGGATTAAATAGAATTGTATTTGGAATTGTTTTAACAAAGTTTAGCGGTAGCTTTTTGGATTCCTTTCTCTGCATGTTGAACGAGTGGATTACTCAAATCGCTGGCGCCAACTAAACTGACTTTTTGGGATATAAAGAAGGATTTTATCTAACAAAACGACACTACATGTTGTAGCTGGGACCCTTCGGATGACAAATCAGAGTAAGATTTTCAAAAAGTAAGTGAATATTTAATCGCTATTTGTGAATTTATGAAACCTGTGCTGGTAGAAAAATATTTTGATGTGGGGCGCCGTCCTCAAACAATCGCATGGCATGCTTTCGCTGTAAAGCCTATTGTAAATCAGACAGTGCAGTTAGATTAACAAGAATGTAAGCTTTAACCGATATAAGACACTTGTATGTTCCTAAATGTTTAATATCCATAATTGTTATGATTACTTATTTGAATTGCGCGCCCTCCTGTTTCACCAGAAGTTGTCCCGCTAGCCTAAACACAATCTCTTCTCTGAGCAATTGTATCATTATAAAACAATTTCCCAATTTTTGGGGGGAGCACATAATATACAGTGTCTTCAGAAGGTATTCAAACCCCTTGACGTTTTCCACATTTTGTTGTGTTACAGCCTGAATAATTGAAGTGATATTTTTTTTACATTGGCCTACACACAATTCCTCACAATGTCAAAGTGAAATTGTTTTTCTAAAGATTTACAAATTAATAAAAATGAAAAGCTTAAATGTCTTGTGCCAATAAGTATTCAACCCATTTTTTTATTGCAAGCCTATATAAATGATGGTGTAAATGTGCTTATCAAGTCACAAGTCACATAATAAGTTACATGGACTGTTCAATAATAGTGTTTAACATGCTTTTCTAATGACTACCTCATCTCTGTACCCCACACATACTGTCACACCCTGAAACATGACTCTAGCTGTCTGCATCTGGGTCTTATCCTGAGTTCTGATACATACAATTATCTGTAAGCGAGGTTTTCCAATGCCTAGCAAAGAAGGGTACCTATTAGTAGATGGGTAAAAAAGGCAGACATTGAATATCCCTTTGAGCATGGTGAAGCTAGTAATTACACTTTGGATGGTGTATCTATACACCCAGTCACTACAAAGACACAGGCGTCCTTCCTATCTCAGTTGCCGGACAGGAAGGGAACTGCTCAGGAATTTTCAAGCATAGGGGTGGCTGCATCATGTTATGGGTATCCTTAACATGTTAATGACTGGGGAGTTTTTCAGGATAAAAAAGAAATGGAATGGAGCTAAGCACAGG
This sequence comes from Hucho hucho, assembly GCA_003317085.1. NCBI lineage: Eukaryota > Metazoa > Chordata > Actinopteri > Salmoniformes > Salmonidae > Hucho > Hucho hucho. The sequence goes on along the minus strand of QNTS01002357.1, from coordinate 36,793 downwards.
CAAAATCCTAGAGAAAAACCTGGTTCAGTCTGCTTTCCAGAGATTAATTCACCTTTCAACAGGACAATAACCTAAAACATAATGCTAAATCTACACTTGAGTTGCTTACCAAGAAGAAAGTGAATGTTCCTGAGTGGCCGAGTTACAGTTTTTACATAAATCTACTTGGAAATCGCAAGACTTGAAAATTGTTGTCTAGCAATGATCAACAACCAATTTGACAGAGCTTGAATAATTTTGAAAAGAATAATGGGCAATTGTTGCACAATCCAGGTGTGACAATTATTAGGTATTTACCTAGAAAGACTCACAGCTGTCATGGCTGCCAAAGTTTGGCCGGGGAGCCGTCATTGTAAATAAGAATTTGTTCTTAACTGACTTGCCTAGTTAAATAAAGGTAAAATAAAAAGATTGGCTCAGGGGTGTGAATACCTATGAGAGAGAATACAGTATTCGGCACGGGTCAAAAGTGATTGATGAGGTATTTTATAGGTCACGTGGTTATGCCCATATATGTACATCCTGTCCGGAAGTTCTCACGGTATTGAGTGAGTGTTTATGTAATCCGATAGTGCATCTGTTTCTGTTAAAGCCTGTGTTTACATTAAAGCTGTCAAGGTGATTGATGTGTAGTGACCTTGTTGAACTGTGGAATGTGTTTGAACATTTGATGCATCTGTTTAGGGTAAAGCATGTGTTTGCATTAAAGCTGTCATGATGATTGATGTGTAGTGACCTCGTTTGAACATTTGAAAGAGTAGGGCCACTGTTGTAGTGAACTCATGGCCTGGCTGTTGTATATGAAACAGTAATGCCCGGGGTAGGTCAGCCGAAGTATAAGTAAGAGCTGTGAACACTACGAGCGACCTCGAGAGATAAAACCCAGAACACTAAAGAATAAAGAAATAAAACATGGCTCCTAGAACAATTGTTGGAGTATTGTGTCCTTCGTGTCAAGAACAAAATGACAAAACCATCGAAGCCATTCTTTGTGATGCCCCTGATTGTTTTAATGGAGTGCTGGATATGAGTGACGGCCACATGGGTTACATTTTCCAACCAGACGATTCAGCTGTGAAGATTTTCACAAACAGCTGCCTCAGCACCCTTTTCAACCAAAAACAGGGAGTTTTCTCTTGCGTTGCGGATGAGAGAATGGCTTAAGATGCGCCTTGCTCTATATCAGATCAAACAGGCCCTGAGTGGGACAACCCTCCCGGGGTACGCATTGGAAGAGGTAGGCTGCGGGCGAGATGATTTGAAAGCCCTAAGAATCTCTTCAGTGGCATATAGTCCAGACTCCAAAGTGACAATTGTAGGTTGTGCAGAATTCAATAGTTCAAATTCAACCAAATCAGTTAGTTCGTATGTATTTTCAAAAGCCTGCACGGAGGTCAACTATGTTGTGCCGGTCTTTAGCTTTAGGTGGGGAGATTATTATAAAGTCCTTGACATGATGAAACAAGTGGAAAATATTTTCCAACATCGTGAACATTTACGCCGATGGGCCCTTCTATCCTTAAGATAGAACCTGGGCCTAAAGGCAAGAAGGTTGATCTATCCAGGAAAAGAAAACATACGGAACCTGGATGGAGCAGGATATCATGCGGGGAAGAGACAATGTCTGAACTGGTCCCATCTTGAAGATGGTGATTTAGAGACCAATGGAAGTGTTGGTTGACCATATATCCTCCCCCAGGCCTTTTTCTCTAAGAAAGGAACAGTTCAATAAAATAGTTCAATAAAAACATGTAACAGGTATGCATTTCGGTACTAAAGATTTAAAAAATGTAATTAACATTGAAAGAAATATCAGGCTGTCTCTGTATCTGTACCTCAAAAGGTTGGTGTGTGCATGTGTGTGTGTTTGAACCAATGTTTTTTTCTAATCAATTCAACACTAGGGGGGCATGTACTTAAGGATACCCAAACAACAGTTGTTTTTTCCCCCCGAGCATCTCATTTACCTTCAAGGGACTGAAATATCAGGCTTTCTATGGCTCTGGGTGTCACGGTGTCAGGTTACGAGCTGGGTTTACACACACAGAGAGAATCTTGATAAATAATCAAAATGCCTTATTTTATATGAATACAGTCTTTCCTACAATAGACAATTATAAATATAAACATTTAATGGGTATTAAAGTGTAATACTGTGTAGTAATACTACATATACATGTTTTTTGGGGTGAATACAAACATTCTGGCTTGGTTAAATATTGCATAGTAAAATTGTAAAATGATTATAACATGTTTGAAAGGTCTGTACTAAAGATTTTGAATTAAATAAGGGTTTTAAAATTGTATCTTACCTTTAACCAATCTCTCTCTCTCTGTATATGTCTGTCTCGGTTTCTCAACACAAGAGAAAGAATTCTGGGAAAGATGGGCGCGTGTGTGGGTGTGTGTTTGAACCAAAGTTTTTTTCTAATCAATTCAGCAGTAGGGGGCTGTATGTACATAAAGAGACCCAAACAGGTGTTTTTTCCCTGGGGTGGGGATCAAGAAAAAGGTTTATATCCCTTGATTGTTTATACCCCTTGACTGTTTTCACCCTTTTACAATCCAGGAGAGAACTTCACAAATGTTTGAAAAACAGTTTTAAGGTGGTCTCCAGGGGTGGCTGTCGCAGTCAATCATGCCATCCTCTAGTTGAAAGGGTAATTGTACTCTTTAAGTTGGGCCCTTTACTTATGACTGAAACAGATAAATTTTTACCCCCCTTAAAAATTAATGCAGTGGGCTAAATCAGGTGTTTCTTGGTGGTCTGACTGCGACAGCCACGAATCTACTGTGAAACAAAAGTGAACACTTTACACACATGGTTATTGACTTATTATTGACTTAAAAAAGACACCGGTAACATGTGCATATTTTATAGCACATATACATTCAGGATGCAATGCTTACTAGTTATGCCAAATGTTAGGAAGACCTGGTTGTTGTAAAAATAAAATATAAATTTAATCAGCAAAGATTTATACTTTGACCACATCTTTTCAACATGCGTTGTATTTCGGTCTTTTTCTTTTACCCTGTTGTTTGGCTCCAGCCATTGGAAGCTCGGTGCATGTACAAAGAAAAAGAACGCAATTCACCCATTGATGGATGGTGACGAAAATAATGACATTGTGTAAGGGTTGCGTAACTGGTTGCAGAGAAGTCAAGCACAGGAGAGCAAAACTTTGTACTAACCGTAGTCGTTTAATAGAACAACCAAAATGGTACAAAATAAAACGAGAGTACATGGGCTTAAAATACCCATAACACACCAGTAACCATAACATGCAACAAGCACTATACAGCAAAGAATTCTGGACAAGGAAAACAGAGGGTTAAATACACAACATGTAACGAATGGGATTGAAACCAGGTGTGTGGGAAGACAAGACAAAACAAATGGAAAATGAAAAATGGATCGATGATGGCTAGAAGACCGGCGACGCCGACCGCCGCCCAAACAAGGAGAAGCACCAACTTTGGTGGAAGTCGTGACACATTGCAAGTAGTCATGTTAAGGTTTTAAATGTTTTATTGGTGGAGTTTTATGGATTTGCATATGACTGTGCATTATTTGATGCCTGAATAGGGAAGAGGATCTGATCAAGCCTATTGGTATTCTTGATCAATTCCTAATCCAAAAAGACACATAACTGTTATGGGGTTAATTCCACATCTGTTTGCATTGCTTGGTAGTGTATTAGCATGGTATGAGACAACATAAATAATAACATTTAAGTAAAGTAAAAATAAACAGTATTATCCTAAATTGAGACGTGAATAAAAAAATGTGTTATCACATCATCAAAATCTTTCAGTATAGAATGACATGTATATAGATCCTACTACACCTTTTTGTGTTTTGTGTTAATGATTGTTCTTTAGTAAATAGGAACTTCAACAGTGTGTTAGTCCGAGAAACTAATTAGATAGTAGTTTTATGTTTGTGAAACCTTGAAATGTACACATTGAGAAGTGATTTTGTAACAACAGATTTTAAGGAGGTAATTGTATCTAATTCAAACATCATTCTGGGCATTCTATGTTCTATTTTCTAGGTTTTTGTATTTCTTTGTTTTGGCCGGGCATGGCTCTCAATCAGGGACAGCTGTCTATCGTTGTCTCTGATTGGGAACCATACTTAGGTAGCCCTTTCACCCTCCTTTCTTGGTGGGAAGTTAATTTTGTTTGTGTCACTTATGCCCTGTAAGCGGCATGGTTGTGTTTGTATTGTTTGTGTCTGCTTCATCCTAAAATAAAGGAATATGTACGCTCACCACGCTGCGCTTTGGTCTACTTCCTTCGACGATCGTGACACTGGTAAACACATTCTTGTAAGTTGGAGCTACTGTACGTGATTATATGGGGCTGCTGTACAGATTTGAGCACTTGACAAGACGTTGACATTTCTGGTTATGACTCCCCTGTCACCTAATAATAAAGATGATGATAATAATGTTATTGTTTTTTATAATAAAACAAATCTGTCAGTCAACCAAATGTATTTCTGCAGTTGTCACAAAGTGTTTTACAAATACCCAGTCTACAAGCACAGCATCTAGGACAACACTCCCTAGAAGTCATAAACCTCGGAACAAAATTACCGAGGGCTGTGCTGAGTGGACATTTAAGAGTACCTGTGCCCCTTATTGTTATTCAAGATGTTCCAACGTCCGTAGATGACCCTCAGGGTCATATAATAACCAGGGTGGCTGTTGGGTAAGACCGAGCTCTGTCTTTATAGCTTCAGAGGACATGCGGTGTAAAAGAGCCATGTTGCTTGTTCTTTTAGAAAATACTTCAGAGTGTTCTTTTTGCAGTTTTTGGTTGGGACCTCCTCACTTTACGTCGTCTTTGTCTTACTGTGTTTCTTTTAACAGTTAATCTCCGCTTTTTAAGGGCAGGCATCCGTCTCATACCCGGAGGTCTCTTTTTCAGTCTTCAGGACAACAGCATAAGCCCAGAGCCTTCTTGATGCTCTGGATCTGATGACGCCCGTCTAGTCATAGCATTGGCCACCACCTCACTTACTATATTTTTGGCCGCTGATTTTAAGTGGGGTTTGGCTATGCTGAGGCCTCTCTTCATAAACGATAAAACCATCCTAAAGAGGTTCAAAAAATATACCTCCTACCTCCGAACCATACATGGTAGGGGCTCCATGATAACCAGGTAATCCTTTACCCACTTGATCGACATAGTATGAGACATATCTGTTAGGGTCGAGATGGCGGTTGTGTACCATAGCCATTTTTATTTATTTGTATTATGTTTATAAAATAAAATATATAATACTAACGATATATTAGATATGTAGAGAAGTTTTGACTGGTCTAAAGTGGAGTTTTACAAGTCTATATTTTCGTTCTGATCCGTTTTAAGCTCAACCAGAATGTTTCTGATATATTTCTTGCTCACAGGTACATAGTGTGGCTTGTCATAGTTAACAGTGACTACATCTCCATCCTTTCCATCTTTATGTATTGTTCTCAGGAGGGGCACATAACTGTCTCCTACCCTTTGATTGGATATGATGTCGGTATACAGAAATATGTTGTAAAACCCTGCATGTATATCCGCAGGGAATGGTAATAATTTATCGTTCACATACGTCCATTTATTGGTGCTCATCCCCAAAATGTAGGCTAAATTACCAAAGGTCTTTATACCCCCCTCAGCAGCTCCTGAGGTTTGTACGCGTTTGTGAATAGGGTTGTAGTTCAATAGTATTTCAATATTGTTCAGGGTTAGGAGGCTGTTCAACTCAGAGACGAGCCTCTCTACAGTTCTATAGAACCCTTTTTTAATCTTAATCACCTTTGGGGGGTCCGAATTCGTTTTGCAATGAAAATAGCGGTCCTTATCCTTGATATTATACCAACTGCGGGGGTATGTAATCTTGCTGAGACCTACTTCCCAGGACTCTGATAACTCTATAGGCTTTGGAAAATTGGTTGTATAATTTGAACTTTGGTTATTCCTATATATATGTGCAGACGCATTACTGGGGAGAGTCAGGTAAAATCCAGCGTGTTCCATGATGCACTCCTGTGTACACTCAAATGTTGTTTTTATCCTACCTGAGGGTTTAAGTTAACCCCCGTGGCCTCCACCACATCGTCCTCTAATACCTAACTGTTGAACTTTTGCAGACAGTTTTTCCAATGGACCAACACCCATTTTTTACCCTTTTATCTCTTTTGATCCAGAATCTCCTCCACGTGAAATACTTTGTCTTTACCCAGCTTTACCTTCTGGAGTTCCTTCTCATAAAAGGAGCCCTCTATAAGCTCCCCATCATAATCTTTTAACTTGTAGACAGGGGGTATGCGTGGTAGACATTCGGTAACTGTTAACAGCTCATCGCTGTAACCTTGCTCATATTTTTGTCGAAAACACCCCTCAACTTGGATATACATACAAAGTCCCCCACTGTGAATTTAAAATCCATTTCTTTCTTACGGCGAAGGGGGAACAAACCAATTTTCAGAAGAGACCTCGGAGGGCTTCATCCGTATACTTTTATGGTAGTTGTGGTTATAACCCTTTACTAAATCTTGAACTATATCCACATATCTGTGCATGTTGTGAGCCGTAAAGTATTTCCGCATCCTTCAGAGTTCTGTTAAAGCGTTCAACAACTGAAGCTTTCAAATCCGAACATGTAGCAAAATGTACGATATTGTGCTTCTTCATGAGTTTCTGAAAAGCATTATTAAAAAATTCTTTACCGCCGTCTGTCTGCACTTTATTGGGTGCTCCTCCTTCCTCCAAGATAGAGTCAAAGGTACGAGTCACCTCTGCCCCACTCTTATTTTTTAAAACTATATCTATAACCGTTAGCATGTATCGATTTCCATCGTTTTTATCGGCAAGGGCCTGCATGTCACACAGATCCGCCTAAAACTGGGACCGGGGGTGAGTAGAAAACTCTATTTAGTGGAAATAGTTTTTGCACAGGTTTACGCAGAGTGTAAGCATCCTGCTCTGCTAACCATTCATTCACTTGAGCATCGCCTAACCTGCTACCTGTTTCTTCGGCTATAGCTCTCTGGAACCTCTCCTTCCCCCCATAAGACCCTGGGTTAGAGGGGGTATAATAAATGTTTTTCATCATCTGCTCCACCATCCTTCTTGCCTCTCTGATGTACAATAACATTAATGAGCCCATTTCAAATAACGAGAGAATTTCATTTTCTTTTTGCTTTTTTAATGTATTTTTTCCAAGTATTACGTATCCATACAATTTAGGATACGTAGCAGGATGTTAGGACCCGTTTTCTCAATGATCCATGCATGTAAGATCTGGTATACCTGGCTTACATTTACAGGCTTATATCGCAGAATTTTTAAGACACAAACATCTGTTATATAAGTATATAAACAACAAATATGATACATGTTACAATTAAATGAGGGTTCAAACAAATAAAGTTAAATCTTAGACAAGGCTGTTTCTAGTTCTTCAGAATCATCCCCAAGACGGGCTACTAGTTGTGACCACTGTAGAGTCTCCCCCGTTTGTCTTACGTGACTCATGTTCCATTTTTAGCACACGTCCGGCATTAACCCCTGTATTGCTGGTTGTGTAGAGCGATACATTGTTCACTTTATTCTCAATCATTTGGTGCATAACATTTGAAAATTCTCTCATTTTATTTATTCTCTCCAACATCGTATGCATACTGTTACCTACTGCTTTATATCTAAATCAAAAAATATATACGGTTACTCGGTCTCCTGGGGTTTATTAAGCCAGAAAGTCACCACATCTGCCACCATAGCTTCCTTGTATTTGTGGTTGTCCACCATGGTGATCCTGATTTCTTTGAGTTTCTCATGGATGAAGGTAACACCCCGGACAATTACTGTTTCAGAAACATTTCCCCAGTTCAAAGAGGTCACTTCAATCACCTTGACAGCTTTAATGTAAACACAGGCATATCTTCGAAAGGACATATCTACAGGACCATAGAATACAAACGCATCACTTCAAAGGGACAGATGTACATATAGGATCATAAAACCCCTCACCCTACCGTGGGAACTTCAGGACAGGATGTACACCCCCGGGGGGCCATAAAAAAGCCATAAACCACACCGATGCCGTCTACTTTATTCTCTCTCAGGTCGTTTAGAAAGGCCTGCTCGCTGAAGTGTTTTTAAGGGAGCGTTTGACAGTGATGAAGGTTTGTCGTTTGACCGCAGACCCATTACGGACGCAGGCAATGGGGCAATGATCGTTGAGATCCTGGTTGAAGACAGCAGAGGTGTATTTGGAGGGCAGGTTGGTTAGAATGATATCTATGAGGGTGCCCGTGTTTACGGATTTGGGGTTGTACCTGGTAGGTTCATTGATAATTTGTGAGATTGAGGGCATCAAGCTTAGATTATAGGATGGCCGGGGTGTTAAGCATGTCCCAGTTTAGGTCACCTAACAGCATGAGCTCTGCAGATGAATGGGGGGGCAATCAATTCACATATGGTGTCCAGGGCACAGCTGGGGGCAGAAGGTGGTCTATAGCAAGCAGCAACGGTGAGAGACTTGTTTCTGTAAAAGTGGATTTTTAAAAGTAGAAGCTCAAATTGTTTGGGCACAGACCATCAGCTGAAGACCCATTGAGATTTTCATAAGTAAGGAAGGGAGTGCCTTAAATAGAACAGAATACAATAAAGACGTCAAGAGAACTCTCCAAACTAGTTTTTTAGATTGAGCAGTTACAGTTCAGTTGTAAAGTCAGGAAATACTGACAGAAATACATATCAAGAACTTGTGACTTCCTTTCTCTGATAAAATAGTGATGTGCATAGGATAACCCTTTTGGGGTTCCAGGTAGAACCCTTTTGGGGTTCCAGGTAGAACCCTTTTGGATTCTAAATATGTTTTTTCTAAGAGTGTAGAAAGGACCTCTCACGATAACATTAAACTACTCTAGTTCCACAACAAACACACACAAATGTCGTCTTGAGTGTTTTTTTTTATATTGAAATGTGGACATGCACGCCTATGATTGCAAAGGGGTCTTCCAAGAACTACATTCCATTCCCTGACCAGGTCTTGCCCATAGCCTCAGCATCCTACAGACAAGGTCACAGTGATTATTGACAGTGTCCCTTCATGGTTGGTAAGGCCGCTGTTCCAGTTAGGGGGTTTCTGTGTTTTATATCAGACTGACAAACAGCAGTGAGGTCATTCTGTCATTTCTCCTGAGAAATAGAAGCAGGTTGCCATAGAGACCAATAGACAGCATGTGACATCACCACAAGATGTTACCTGGAATGTAGAAGGGGGGCTTTGACAGTAAACTAGGACCCACTTCCTCTTAAACACAAGTGGGCGGGTGTTTCATGTACCTCAGTCACACTGACCATTAAGCATGCAGGAGAACTCATACAAACCCGTCTGCAGGCATACGACGCCTACATGAAAATGAGCACACACACACTTTTCTGTTACCATCAGCCTGATCCGTACAGTGACAGACCCCAAACACACCCACTCCTCATGGTCTAACTCTCCAGCTGAGTGAAGGGGTATTTTCAGAGAATGACAGTAGAGTATGACTTCCTTTCCAACTAACATACAAGGAGTCATTTCTAGAACAGCAGCCCTCATCAAAATAAGTCTCTTCTCTCTTTTTACTCTTCTCTGTGTGTTTTGGTGAACCTAGCTAGCTACCAGTCAGTCACAGAGAGAGAACGTATAGCCAGAGGAATCAAACATACAACGCCTAACAGAGATGTCTGTTGGTCCCCTCTCCTGCTTCTCCAAACAGGGAATACTCCTACTCTCTCTCCTGCACTATGGTTAGTTTTATATGGATTCTTTACTTTCTGCTGCTCATGTTTTGTATCTATTACATGTGCTTGCTTGATAGTTAGGAATACAGTTAAACAGTTAACTAACTTGTTGGTTTTTACATGGTGTGTTGAATGAACTGTAGATTGACTAGTCATCAGTGATTGTGTGTTAAAGTGTTACTTGCATGATAAAGTTGGGAATACAGTTTTCTTTCTCTAACTTCCTTGTAGGTTTTTACACAGTGTGTGATACAGTATATTGATGCTGCATGTTTTTAATGAAACACATTCACGTATATTTGATGTGTGTTTTATTGGTGTGGTTGGGTCAGCAGCTTTTGCAGTGCTTCCAGAAAGCAAGATATCTTATGATCCTGTGCTAGACGCATGTGATTCATTTAATTTAAGGCGATGCTGGATTGTATCCAATTATTGTTTCTGTCCCTTACAAAAAACGGGGAAATAATAAGACAAGGACAAATACAGATATGTCCTCAATTGCAGTTCTTTGCATTTTATTTCTTCATTAAGTTATTTCTTTCTGAAGTTTAATAATATGATTGTAGACTGCCCCGCAGCAGGCAAATCAAACCTTGTGCATCTTATTGATAACCTATAATACAGTGGTTGTAGACTGCCATGTATTAATTACAGTTTCCAAAGTGTGTGTGTGTATATACAAAAGTATGTGGACACCCCTTCAAATTAGTGGATTTGGCTATTTCAGCCACACCCGTTGCTGACAGGTGTATAAAATCAAGTACACAGCCATGCCATCTCCATAGACAAACATTGGCAGCAGAATGGCCTCACTGAAGAGCTCAGTGACTTTCAACGTGGCACCGTCATAGGATGCCACATTTCCAACAAGTCAGTTTGTCAAATTTCTGCCCTGCTAGAGCTGACCCGGTTAACTGTAAGTGCTGTTATTGTGAAGTGGAAATGTCTAGGAGCAACAACGGCTCAGCCGTGCAGTGGCAGGCCACACAAGCCAACTGTTGTAACTTTAATGGGTTACAGAGTTAATGTTCACAGTTAATTAATTGAGCTGTATCTAAATATTTTTTCTTTAGTTATTTACATATGGAATTGTATTAGAATTTGTGTGTTGGAGATTGAGAGAACTACATACATATTTTGTTGTGTTGGTTAGTATTTGATTACGCTTTTGACTGCAAGTTCCAGAATGCCTTGCGATAGGAAGTAGAGAGAGAGAGATTGCACCAGTTTCAGTTATGTACAAGAGACAAGTGATATTCCTGACTTTCGCTAGCAACTTTCTTTTATTGTTTTGTAGAATCTAAAGTTGTTAAATGTAACGTGAACAAGTAGTATTACTAAAAGAAGCTTTCATCTCAAATCCAACATCCCTAGTCATTACTTTGAAGATAGTTATTCTTACCCACAGAACGGGACCCCCGAGTGCTGAAGCGTGTAGTGCATAAAATTGTCTGTCCTCGGTTGCAACACTCACTACCGAGTTCCAAACTGCCTCTGGAAGCAACATCAGCAAAATAACTGTTCGTCAAGAGCTTCATGAAATGGATTTTCATGGCCGAGCAGCCGCACACAAGCCTAAGATCACCATGCGCAATGCCAATTGTCGGCTGGAGTGGTGTAAAGCTTGCTGCCATTGGACTCTGGAGCAGTGGAAACGCGTTTTCTTAAGTGATGAGTCACGCTTCACCATCTGGCAGTCAGACAGTTGAATCTGGGTTTGGCGGATGCCAGGAGAATGCTGTAAACTGTAAAGTTTGGCGGAGGATGCTGTTTTTCATGGTTCGGGCTAGGCCCCTTAGTTCCAGTGAAGGGAAATCCAGTGAAGGGAAATCTTCACACTACAGGAGACAATGACATTCTGGACAATTCTGTGTTTCTGACTTTGTCAACAGTTTGAGAAAGGCCCTTTCCTCTTTCAGCATGACAATGCCCCCACGCACAAAGCTATATTATTCCTCCATACGGAATCCTTCCAAATCCTTGACACTCTTCGTCTGCGCTTATGGACTGCCCTCTTCAATTCAAAACTCTTCTAGTCGCACGTGAGCAACTTAGAGGGAACCTTGCCTAATACTGTCGTGTCGTCAGTGAACTTGATGATGGAGTTGTAACTGTGTGAAGCCACGCAGTTGTGGGTATACAGGGAGTACAGGAGGGGGGCGGCCCGTCAGGAAGTCCAGGACCCAGGTGCATAATGAGAAGTTCAGTCCCAGGCCCGTCAGCTTCATGGTGAGCTTAGAGGGCACTATGGTATTGAAGGCTGAGCTGTAGTCTAACAGTATCTTCACATATGCATTCCTTTTGTGCAGGTGGGTGATGGCGATTGCGTGTTCCATGGATCTGTTGGGCGGTAGGCGTAGGGTCGAGTGTGTCTGGAAGGGAGGAGGTGATGTGGTCCTTGACTAGCCTCTCGAAGCATTTCATGATGACAGAAGTGAGTCCTACGGGTCGGTAGTCTTTCAGTTCACTTACTTTCTCTTTCTTGGGCACGGGATGATAGTGGACATCTTGAAGCAGGTCTGGATAACGGCCTGACCTATAAAGAGGTTGAAAATGTCCAAAAACACAACAGCTAGCTGGTCTGCACATGCTGTGAGGGCGTGGCTAGGGATGCTATATGTCCTTTGAGACAGTAAGCATGTAGCCCTTGTTGTCCTCAGGGGCTCTCCTCGGTTTCTCAGAGTCGTCTTTATGCTAGAAGAGTGAGAAAAAGTTATATAGCTCGTAGGGTGGCGTTGGTGTTCGCGATGTGACTGGCTTTCTTTTTCTAATCTGTGATCATTAGAAGCCCCTGCCACAAACGCCTGATGTCCGACCTTAAATGTTTCTGTTCTTGTCATGGACAACTTTAGCATTTAACTAATTATCAACTTTGCAACAACTTACCATTTTTTAACTACTTGGCTAGCATGTTAGCTAACCATAACCCAATTCTAACCTTAAACAACATAGCTAGCATGTTACCTATCCCAAACCCGAACCCCTAACCTTAATCCTTAACCTCTAGCCTAGCTAAATTATCCACCTAGCTAGCCTAGATAACGTTAGCCTTATAGCTAACCTAGCTAACATTAGCCACAACAAATGGGAATTTGTGTAACGTACACAAATGCGTTATGAAGAAATAAAATTGTGTAATACACACAATGTGTTTTGAAGAATATTCTGCTAGTTACACATTTCTAATAAGTAACTTGTGTAAATGTAAAAATCAGCTGTGATAGTCTTGGGAAGAAACAGTATGTATTGGAGATGTACAGTATGTTCTTATAAATACTACTACTTTACACAAAGGAAAGTAATGGGACTAAATTCATGATTTCATGCACTGTGTGTGTTTGTGTGTGTATGTGCGCTAGCATGTTTATATGTTACATGCAGACTCACACTGACTGTGTGTTTTAACATATGCATATGTATGTACTTGTTATTCCTCCTTAGACTGTACTTCAATACCTGATCACTCCAGTGGTCATTCTAAAACGTGCCACTAAACTGTGACTTTTGGTGTCCCAGTGTAATTTCTACTGAAAATTACACTAACTCCTCCCTATTATCAAATTCACGAGTTCGGCTTCTCTCCATCTGACGGACATGTAGGAAGGGCTAGTAGTTGGAAGAGTTTGGTATGAGGGTTTGGTGTGGATAATAGTAGGGGAGGCCAGCCACCGCTCGTGGATCGGGGTTGCTAAGCCTGCTGGCAGGGCCAACTCCTGGCCATAGGCCAAGGTTATATAGGTCATAGGGTTTGGTTTATCAGGGCCACTCTCAGTAGAAAATAGAAATGGCACGAATAGAGCTGACCTGATCCCCTATTCCCTTATGTCAGAGGCCTGTTTGTTCGACATCACAGGAGGCTGCTGAGGGGAGGACGACTCATAATAATGACTGGAATGGAGTAAATGGAATGGTGTCAAACGTATGGAAAACATGTTTTGTGTGTTCAATACCATTCCATTCTAGTCATTACCATGAGACCATCCTCCCCAATTAAAGTGCCACCGGCCACCTGTGTTCTACATGGAATGTTTCATCCTGCTGAACGGTCAACAGCTGCCAGGAAATGATTCCATTGCATTTCCATGTTAATATATAAAATGTGTGCCAGATAAAGTTGATTCTTTCTTGCCATGGAAATAAAGTTGTTACAGGCTTTGGTTTTCCCATGTATATTTTGAGGTTGGACGATAGCATGTGGGGAGCACCAATTGGTGTCAACTCATTAGTCAGTATGTGTTACACCTGCACTGGTTTGTCATCTCGTTAGTGGGACGGTGTTTCACCTGTGGTGGCCCAGGTGATATTTAAGAGTGGATGGCCCAGTGTCTCAGTTGTCTTGAGAGATGTGGAGGGTAAACACATGTAGCTGGCTTGCCTTATTTGAGTTCTAGAAAAACAATCCTGTTTGTGCCACCATTTTAGTTTGCTTCCTGTCTTGAAGTTTGTGGGTTTTATTTTGTTTGCCTCTTCTTTAGTGGCTGCTTGTGGTGTGTTTTAGGTTCCAGTTGTTGTTGCTAGTCAACTTTCAGTGGAAACCCCCATGAGTGTCTTTCAGAACTCCTCCTAAAACCCCTACTCTTTAGTTTTTGTTATTCAGCAGGAAGAGTTCAGTGTGGTTAAGTTCCTTGTCAGAAGTTTCATTCTGACGGTGGTTTTGTTTTCAACTGCTACTAAAAACAACCCTCAAACAGATGCTGCTGTTAACTATCTGTTAACTGTTTAGAAAACTCTTTAGACCTTGGGCTAGATTCAGTCTGTATTGCTGAAGATCTGCGCTATAGCGTGATTGCAATTTAAAGGCAATGTTCCATATTCATGGAGACTGCATTCATGGTAAAAGCTGCATATGTCAGCACAATCGGAAATGACCTTCACATTTCAACTGCGGTATGAAGCGTCTCTTCAGCAGTATGGAGTTAGTTTGGATTTAGAAAATGTGCCTCTTTAACTACTTAGGGAGCAGTGGGGCGCTAGCGTGGGGTGCTAGACTTTAAGCTTTTCACTGTATTTTCATCCATATGGGGTGAACCATTTATAAATCACTGCGCTTTTTGAACATAGTCCCCCCATTTTAGGAGAACAAAAGTATTCTGACAAATTCACTTACGTGTAGTAAAAAGTTAAGTAATAGTAAAATGGAGGAGAAAACCATATTAAAATTAATGTGAAAATTGCATTGTGGAAAGCTTTAATACTGAACAAAAATATAAACACAACATGTAAAGTGTTGGTCCTGAAGTAAAATTTCCCAGAAATGTCCCATATTAAAAGCTTATTTCTCTCAAATTCTGTGCAAAAAATTGTTTACATCCCCGTTTGTGAGTATTATTCTTTTGCCAAGATAATCCATACATCTGACATATGTGGCATATCAAGAAGCTGATTAAACAGCATGATCATTACACAGGTGCACCTTGTGCTGGGGACAACAAAAGGCCACTCTAAAATGTGCAGTTTTGTCACACAACACAATGCCACAGATGACTTTTGAGGGAGGGTGTAATTGGCATGCTGACTGCAGGAATGTTCACCAGAGTTGATGCCAGATAATTTAATGTTAATTTCTCTACCATAAACTACCTCCAACATCGTTTTAGATAATTTGGCAGTACGTCCAAACGGTCTCACAACCGCAGCCCAAGACCTCCACATCAGGTGCTGAGGAGTATTTCTGTCTGTAATAAAATGTATTTAAATTGACTGATTTCCTTAAATTAACTGTAACTCAGTAAAAACATGTATTTCCAGATTAAACACTTAAGATTGTCCCTATCTGAATAAACAGGTGCAAACTCTGCGCCCGGTGAACCTTTTCCTCTCTCTTTAGGGACCTGGGCTGAAGACCCTCCAATAGATCAGTATGGGTTGAACGGAGGTTCCATATGTCTGGCTGTTGGAGAACTCCCTGATCAACTCAAAGGAATTACATGGAGGTACCAAAAGGATGTAATAGTGGATGATAAAGAGATCTCTCCTAAATACAAGGAGAAGGTAGATTATAACCCAATGAACCAAACACTGTGCATTAAGAATCTGACAGACACAGACAGTGGAATTTTAATTGCAAATGCAAAGAAAAGAGATTGGACAGATTCAACTTCTTCATACAGACTTAAGGTGTTGGGTGAGTTTTGTGATTATTTTGTGTTTTGGTAGTCAGCAATGTGTTTCTGCTTTGCTTGAAATAGCGAATCTCCTTTAAAGTGTCTTCACCAGTCATACATGTAAAATGTATCTTTCTGAACTGTGTTGGTTGTTGTAGAAGCTGTTCCAATTCCAGCCATGCAGGTGACATACTCCAACTCAAGTACAGGACTTTGCAACATCACAGTGAATTGTTCAGGCTGGATGTTTTCTGTCTGTAATGGAGGTCAGTGCCCACTGTACCAGGACTCTCTGTCAGTCTCTGAGGTCAACATCACCGTCTCCAGTGGTAATGGATTCATCCAGTGTATCGTCAACAATCGCATCAGTGCAGAGACCAAATCACAACGCATGAAGGACATATGTACATTTAATTTACTAACTTCCACTTTCTGTGCATTCCTCTAGCATTATAAAAATAATCTACAAAGTTGTAATATCATTGCAGTTATATTCTTCTCCATGCTGTAATTTGTGTGTGTATGTGTGTTTGTGTGTGTTGTGTGTGTGACATCTCAGGTATTGGTGAGAAGAAGGGAATCGCTGCAGCATCACTAGTTGGCATCATTGTGGGCATTGTTACTGGTGGATTATTCTTAGTTGGTGTAGGATGCATCATATCAACCAGAAGACGGCGATCCCCTAAAGAAAAACTGCTACTGAAGGTACCCTTTCATTAATCTATATTTAAAAAAACATAGTCTATTGACTCACCAGTGCGTAAATGTATGTAAAATAATAATAAAATCCACATACAAATCTGTCAGGTTAAGCTAGAGATGTCTGTAGCATGGGCTGCATCTCAATCAACAGCAGACGCGGAAAGCCGCCATAGACAGATGCGGTAGATTGAGATGCAGCCCAGGCTACAGCAGTGTTTGTCAGACCATGAGACATCCCTGAAATCGGTTGTCTCAGGAAACGTCTGTAGCGTCTGAATGGTTTGGGCTACAAACAAATGTGACCCCACTGTGGAAAGGGGAGATTTTTGTTCTTCCATTTTGCTCTATGACCTGCTTGAAGGTAACCGGTACTGGTTAAAAAAAAACATTGGCAGTATGGAGGTATAGTTAAATATGTGGGGGAAAAAAGCTAAAATATTTCCAGAGATTTCTTGTATCTCCTAGATTAGGACAGACTCTTCCAAACCTTACTCCTTATTATTTATTTTGAACATTTTTTTTTGCCATTTATGAATGTGTTTTTCAATGCATTTCTATGGGATTTGGGACGAAAGGCCAAATTCAATATCTTATCAAAACATTTACAAATTCGTTATCAAATAGCTAAGTGATGCATGTTATGACCATGTTAAAGAAATTCCCTCACCGCCCAACGTCTTAGAGTCTAGAGAATTTTAAACAACATTTTAAATAATGATAATTTGCATGTTATGATTACTCATCTCCTAACAGGTCGTTGTTCCACAAGTTGACAACCCAGTGAGCACTATACCAGGAAGACCAGAACCACGGAACACCCCTAGATCTGAGGTGACAGCTATCGACGTTACTGCAGGGAGACCAGGAGCAGTACCAGCAGCAGCAGGAGGAGAAGAGGGGCATTCAGGGGACAAAGAGTACACTTCACCAGAAGAGAGGAAAGAACCACAGTCCCCCTCACAGGCAGAGACAGTCTACAGCACCCTACAGATACCAGCTGCAGCACAGCGCCACCCAGTGGGCAAAGGAAATAATGTAAAGAAACCAGACACTGTGTACTGCACCGTAGGACATTACCCCTCCATCCTTCTCAGACTCCCTGATGTTACTTTGATTAAGACAACCCATAGACTCAGGTACCGAATGCAAACACAGTGGAAATTATGAAGGAGAGAGAATTATGAAAATAGATTTTTTTTATTTTTTATATTTAAAGTGGCAATCTGCAATTCCTATGTACTTTTAAATTAATTGTATATACCTATTGATCCATGCAGAATACAACATATGCTTGTTTAACTCCATTGTTTGTAAAAATTGTATTTGTACAACAATTGGTGGCAGGGTATCCGGTTGTTTTTATTTAAGATGCAGATTTCCCCTTTAACGATAGAAAGTTTGGCATACAGTCTTATTTTCTGTAAACGAAAACATGCAGATGAATACAGTAGCACTGTACATGCTTTAAAAAAGTGTTTATTTACAAAACAGCAGAATTGAAAATGGGAAGCCCATCCATTCAATCAATCAAATCGACCAATCAATAAATAAATACATAAACCAATTCAATTAATAAATAAATAAATCAAGCAAGCAAGCAACAACCTACCGAGTATGTAATCTGTCTTTTTTTTTTACATACTGTATGTTCCAGCTGGTTATGTGGAGGAACTACAGATATGGCAGTCAATTATGACTAAAAGCATTTGTCCTGTGGACAAAAGATCACATATCGGAATGGCTGCAGTTCTGGATTTTCGGGAAACCCGATAATCGTTTTTAGATGCTGCCTACTCCGCTGCCTACATAGCTGCTGCTCAGCTCTCCACTGCCATTAGCCTACATCATCACACAAATGCAGATTATTTTTGCTCCAATGCATTGTGTAGAGACGGCGTCCTACCGGTGCAACTACAATTGCCTTTAAAACAGACAGAGAAGGTTGTAACCTTCATAAAGGCCTTGAATGTTCGTTCAAATGAGACAGAGACTTAGGCTACATCATCATGGTTCAGAGGATGGTGAGTAAAGAGAGAAACCTGAAGGGAGGTTGAGTGTGAACAGCAGCTACGTAGAAATAATGTGTGAGTATAATAACAGAACGTGATCCGGATCTGTAGCTTTGAGAAGAGGTTTCCAGAGCAGTAGCCCTCAAGTACAGTGAAATATAGTTAGTATTCTAGGACATTATACATTATGGATTAGTTTTCCTGGACATAGATTAAGTCTAGTCCCGGACTATAAACTACGTTAAATGGAGTATCTTCATTGAATATGCTTCTTAGTCCAGGACTGAATTGACTGGAATTTTAATGAAATTCAAACCAACCCTGTTGTTTAGTGTTTCTGTTATTTTATGTTTTCTTCTTCACTGGAATATATGTATTAGCAGTGGTGATTTTAGCATGTAAACCTTGGTGGGGCAAAACATTTAAAAAGTGGAATGCATGCCAGCAAAGCCACTACACAACACAACACTAAACAATACATGAATTGCACTATAACGGTGACAAACGGAGCCCAAAGCTGTCCCAACAGCAGAGTCCCAACAGCAGTCCCAACACCTTATCACTGCTACACCTGGCTACACTCAGCAGAGCCTTGTCTGGCAGCGAAACAGTTCATTCAGCCTAATTTACGATTAAGATTAAGATATTAATGTGCGAGCGACGACGGATGTAGTCAATATAACTATTTGTTCAGCACTTTTGAAATGTAAAGCGACAGAATTCAGAATATGGGCCGTTCTTACAGTCTCAGAACCATATGATAAATGAATATGGCATATAAACAGATAATGAAAGCTCTTACAATATTCGATGATTACATTTCTTTAAAACAGGTTATAGGCTACATGTGCACCACCAAGTTAGAATAGCAGGCAAAATTAAGAGGTGAAAATGGACCACATTATTAGGGTGAAGAACATTGAACACCGTTTGGGTCTTTGCGTGTGTTAGGTTTGAGAATATGTTTCTTTGCTACACAGGAATGTGTTTGAGCTAAGGCTGATAAGTTGTGGAACAATACAGTGGATTGTGAACACCTGGTGTGACTGGCTAAAGGGCTGTGGTTAACCTTGGGAGATAACATTATGTTGAGCTAGGAACACATGAATAGAAAAATGTTGCAAACAAGCAGTTTCTACGTTGAGACACAAAAAAGGAGCTGAACTTTTGGCCTCAGTATCTAGGGGGTGAGCGCATAGATAATCTGCACAGCAACAACGCCTGAAAGCTGAAGCGCCTGGGGGCTGGGACCAGCCTGTGCGCCTACGATAGACTGGGCAAGTCTAAACCACGCCCAGTCTCTACTCTGACAGGCCAGCTCAGAAGCGGGAACTACTTCTGTCAGAGTATTAAAAGAAGAAATTGTAAGGTGTTGGCCAGTTCTCTGTTAACCCTGCGTGGTATTACATTGAACCCGTAAATACGAAAATTGCATTTACCAT
>QNTS01002356.1:190824-201101 GCA_003317085.1 Hucho hucho | reverse complement strand
CTGACTGTAGAACCCTCTCTCTGACTGTAGAACCAGGAGCGCCACCATCTCTCTGACTGTAGAACCCTCTCTCTGACTGTAGAACCAGGAGTGCCACCATCTCTCTGACTGTACAACCGGGAGCACCACCCTCTCTCTGACTGTAGAACCAGGAGCGTCACCCTCTCTCTGACTGTAGAACCCTCTCTTGGACTCTAGAACCCTCCCTCTCTTTGACTCTAGAACCCTCCCTTTCTCTGACTCTAGAACCCTCTCTGACTCTAGAACCCTCTCTGTCTCTAGAACCCTCTCTCTGACTCTATAACCCTCTCTCTGACTCTAGAACCAGGAGCGCCACCCTCTCTACAACTCATGGGCCAAGTGTCCCCCTCCCCTTCCGAAATTCGAACCCAAAACAACGTAACTACTGCTGCTCGTTAGCCCACGCATCCCAGTCCTTCCTGACAGATGATATGATACCAGTTATGTCGACGTAGATCTGTCCACGAGAGAGACAGACAAGTAGTCCTTCATTTGATAGCGCTGTCAGAGATCATTGATCGGGGAAAGCACCTATAGGTTGACAAATGGAAAATTGAAGGTTTCATAAAAACATTAAAGTGCCATTTTACAGATCAAGTTGCTCTTGTATAATTGCAACATCACACCGCAGTTGATCAAGATGGACTTATAAAACTGTAGTTCTAGCCTCTTTGGTTGGTGTACAGTTTCAGCATTCTGTCACAAGGTCTGCACAGAGTTGAACTAGGCATCCTTTAATCCTGGTTCCTGCAGCAACAGGAAACTTGAATTATTATGTGGATTATAATTAATGGACATTTTTGTAGGGGTTGATACAGTATGAATTTTCTAAGTGGAAATTACAAACTTCAGAAGCCTTTTTAAACCTCAAATACATGACAAGTTTTACATTTCCGGCAAGATGGTGAGATCCTTCATCTGCAGAACAGAGAAATACCAATGCCTCCATCACGTCGATTCAAACGTGTTGGGTAGATTGTATTATAATGAATGACATGATATAGTTTTCATAGAGACTTTGGCCTATCATCCAATTATATAACACATGTTCAGAGTAACTCATGTTCTCAGCCCATATTACACAACTACGTTGTTGTTATTTGACGTTACTCGCTACAAAGTTCAGTGCTGCGCCTCAGAACAGTATATGCACATGTCATTTATGTGCTATTTCATTCCTCTGTAAATATTCTGAATAGAATCTAGCAGGAAGCTGATCCTTAGGTTTGCACAGCAAGCCATGTAGCTAGGCTAGTATGTTTACAACACTATAACAAGTACTGCTTATAAGACAAACAGCCAAGCAAAATAGTCGTTGGAAACATTTGTCTCCTCTTGCCAAGACGTGTCTTTAATTTAATCATCATCAAAATGCTTTATCAAATTACAGTAAATCGTGTCAGATATTTAAAGTCTTTCAGCTCGTATTCAATATCCTCAGTGAATGATTTTAATGGAGCTAGTCATATTTCAGATTCTATCACTCCTCTTCATTTGTCATCTGTCAAATTATTTCCCCTCTGCATGTCACTTTAATTTGTCAAAACAGACCTGTTCAGAGATGCCTACTGTTTCAGATCAAAGTAAATCACATTTGGGTCGATTTTCATTTTGACTTCATATTTATGGTACTGTTAGACTAATACAATTGTGTGAAATTGTAAATCCCATTTTCCTACATCTTGACCAAATGTGAAACTTTATGTGTTACTGTATGTTATTTGAAAAACAGCAGTTGCATTCAGGTACATTCAATAGAAATGTTTAAGTCAATGTCAGTAATGTTAATTAAGCCATATTTCATATAAGATATGTTAAAAGCTAACACAACTACAGTAGACATAGCCTTTGTTGCAGTCGTATCATATTCCATAACCAAGCAAATACCCATATACTGTGAAGGTAAAGGACAGATGAATCCAGTGAAAACGACCTTACCTCAATCTTTAAAGAGAGCTTCACTTCTGCACATAAAGAAAGCTGGGCTTGGCCTGGCTCCAAACTGCAGGCCATGGTGGCACCAGGATAGAGAGTTACTGCAGGCTCTTACCATGTTTTTAACACATTCGTGTTTCTGCACGCTTGTCTGATCAATGCCATAGAAAACCGTTTCTTATCATTCTTCCAGCTACTTAGGGGCACGTCTGAATTATGGGCAGCGTATCTGACGCACATGTATTGTTCCCTCCTGACGGTTTTATGGAACTCATTATCAGCTTTGTGGCCTTGCTTCTGAAAAGGGAACCTGCGTAGCCAGCAGCTCCTCCACGGACCACATTTAATGTCCTCTCTCTCACAGAGGGAGGGGAGAGGGAGGGACAGGCTCCTCTGGAAACACTAGCACCCATCCACCCCTCACAGTGGATCAGTGTTGGAGCAGTGTGATGTGTCTGTCTGAAGGGGTAGAGAGCGGAGCGGTAGACTCCAGACCCAGGGGTTTATTTACCTCACCTGCAACGGCTCATAATGATGGTGTTAATGAGGAGCAGATACAGCTGCCCACGTGGAGGATGTGGGGGTAGCCGGGATGTAGGGGAGGCTAGATGGCTGCTTTGGGGTAAGCTGGGTGTGGGGGAGGCTGGGTGGCTGGGTGTGGGGGAGGCTGGGTGTGGTAGACTGGATGGCTAGGTGGCTGGGTGTGGGGGAGGCTGGGTGGCTGGGTGTGGGTGTGGGTGTGGGGGAGGCTGGGTGGCTGGGTGTGGGGAGGCTGGGTGGCTGGGTGACTGGGTGACTGGGTGTGGGAAGGCTGGGTGGCTGGGTGTTGGAAGGTTGTGAGGCTGGGAGTTCGGGAGGCTTGGTGGCTGGGTGTGGAGGAGGTTGGGAGGCTGGGTGTTGGGGAGGCTTGGTGGCTGGGTGTGGAGGAGGCTGGGAGGCTGGGAGGCTTGGAGGCTGGGTGTGGGGTGGCTGGGAAGCAGCAAAGCGACCTGCGGGGAGGGAGTTCCTGTCCAGGGACTAGCATCCGGTCTCACTGGAGCCCAAGCCCTGCCTCTGTGGCTGCTTACTCAGGAAGAGCTATTAACATTTCAAATCATAGGAATGTAAGGAGGTCTTTACTCTTCATGAGCTTTTGCTTTTAAGTGCAGATATACATTTAAAGTAAATGATAGAAGTTAAATGATTATGAAAAGATATATTATGATTGTGTGATATACTGTACGTTAAGGGAAAAGGGGATACCTAGTCAGTTGCACAACTGAATGCCTTCAACTGAAATGTGTCTTCCGCATTTAACCCAACTCCTCTAAATCAGAGAGCTGCGGGGGGGGCTGCTTTAATCGACATTCACGTCAACAACATGTTAACTGCATTATTTGGGGTTAACTGCCTTGCTCCGGGGCAGAACGACAGATTTTTACCTTGTCGGCTCGGGGACTTGATCCAGCAACCCTCCAGGCTGCCTGCCACCCTCAAGGTTGTCCTACATACTTCATTAGAAAGATTCACCAAATTTTGGCAAACGGTTTGGATTTAATCGTGTGTGGTTAATGACTTTCAATAAGTCCTGAGAACATCAATCTTCTCTTTTTGAAGTTTAAAAGTCATTACATAAATCTCCTCCAAGTGAATTTTATGTTCCCTGTAGTTTAATGAGCTTCATCAGGTACACATCTAACCCTATACCTCAAATATAGATAGCTTGTTTACTGAAACCAGAATTATTATTTTTTTCATGTAAAATATATTATGATGTGGGATACTAGTGTTCTGAAAACCATGCTTTAGTTGAATTAATTTTCCTACAATAAATTGTGATAACATTTGGAAACAGAGGAATTGTATTTCCAGAGGTATTGAGTAAGAAGCAGTACAATGCCATGGCTTGGCCAGGACATTCCTGGCTGCTGAGCTGACAATGGGAAGGCTCCTCAGCTTTGAGTTTGCCATTGTGACTTGCCGGACAGAGGTAGCCTTCTCTGGCAGTAATGATCTCTGTGAGCCACTGTCTGCCAATGGTGGGCCATAACCGTCTTTATTCACCATACAACCTTCCTCCTGGCTGTCTCCCCGGGACAACCATGGTGACAGCCAAGCCCAGAGGATGTCTCACCTTGGGACAACCATGCTGACAGCCAAGCCCAGAGGATATCTCCCGGGGACAACCATGCTGACAGCCAAGCCCAGAGGATATCTCCCCGGGACAACCATGCTGACAGCCAAGTCCAGTGGATGTCTACCCGGGAGAACCATGCTGACAGCCAAGCCCAGAGGATGTCTACCTGGGACACCATGCTGACAGCCAAGCCCAGTGGCCAGCTCCTCTTTTATGTTTTCATGATGTTGGCCTTACCCCTGGTATTGAGACAAATTTGACCTTGGCCCTCCTGAAATGCCAGACAATTGATCCCTGAAAATGGAGAAGCCTTATTAAAGGGATACTTCAGGATATTAAGTGGATACTTCAGGATATTAAAGGGATACTTCAGGATATTAAGTGGATACTTCAGGATATTAAAGTGATTTAAAAAAAAAAATATTTCACCTTTATTTAACCAGGTAGGCAAGTTGAGAACAAGTTCTCATTTACAACTGCGACCTGTCCAAGATAAAGCAAAGCAGTTTGACACATACATCAACTTCAGTATATTAAAGGAATGCTTCAGGATATTAAAGGGATGCTTCAGGATATTAAAGGGATGCTTCAGGATATTAAAGGGATGCTTCAGGATATTAAAGGGATGCTTCAGGATATTAAAGGAATGCTTCAGGATATTAAAGGGATGATTCAGAATTTTGGCAACAAAGCCCTTTATCTACTTCCCCAGAGTCAGATGAAATTGTGGATTCCGTTTTTATATCTCTTTGTCCAGTATGAAGGAAATTGTGAACTAGAGCTGTGGCAATTGCTAACTGGAAATCTATGGTAACTGCTAGCATGCTAGTAGGTTAGACTTCCAGTCATTGCATTAATGCTAGTTAGCATCGGCTTGCGAAACTACCTCTGACTTCCTTCATACTAGATGCAGAGACAGAAAAATGGTATCCATGACTTAATCTGACTCTGAGGTAGTATATAAAGGGCTTCGTTGTCAAAATCCTGAGGTATCCCTTTAAGACCGGGGAGCTTTGTGTAAAAAACAGGCTTAGACATGTTTTTTTCTTGGCGTTGCTTGTTTTTGTTTAGAAATGTAAAAACACCTATCCATGACATTATCTATGTTTAGACTGGACTAGTTGGTACAAATTCCCCAACTACAGCACACTGAGAAATTCCAGATTGGGTGTGTCAAAATAAGATACAAGTATGAGAAAATTGTAAAATGGGCCATTCATGCTGATCGTGGTGTACAGTCAGTTCACTGCCCCTTCAAATATGATCATTTCAATGGCTGTTTGACTATTAGAGTTCCTAGTGGAGGAAGGCAGTGACCTGGGTGACTCCTGCCTTCTGGTTCTAAAGCAGAGCTGCAGGGAATTATTTATTTACTACAGGGGTGTGCCTGCTCTGCCTGGCCATCACGGGGCTTTCACTCAGCATTGTTTAGATTAGCTCCGCCTAACCCCAACCCAAGCTCTACACTGGTTACTTTGTTGTTACCGGTCCTCTCTCAGAGATGGAAATTCAAAGCCTCACATACCCTGAATATACCAACTCGCCCAGTATTTTACCAGCATGCGTTGTCTTAATCCCACCCCACTCCTGTCCATGTGGACAGCCTGGTCTCATAGACTAGACATAAAATAGTACATACGGGACACTCAAATTAGTATGATATGTTATGTTGGTATGGTTACATAAGACAGAAGGTTGCTTAATACCCTCTTAAGGATCTCTACAGATCGTTGTCCCACCCTGAGCTAATGTGCGCTACCGTCAACTAGAGAAATAACCCATTGATTAGTAAATAGCTACCAAGTACTGTATATTGGTATAGGTCTATATGCTTTTGGTATTTGTAAGCTATCTATTGCTACACAACTCCATAAGTATTCCATGAATTCCACATTTACAATACTTTGCATTTAGGATGTGCATAGTATTAACAGTTTGTTGCATTTAGGATGTACATAGTATAAACAGTTTGTTGCATTTAGGATGTACATAGTATAAACAGTTTGTTGCATTTAGGATGTACATAGTATAAACAGTTTGTTGCATTTAGGATGTACATAGTATAAACAGTTTGTTGCATTTAGGATGTACATAGTATAAACAGTTTGTTGCATTTAGGATGTACATAGTATAAACAGCTTCAATAATATTGGGCGAAGGAGGGATTCTCCATCTTGTTCTATTATATAGATTCTTCTCACGCATTTCTTTGAGACAACGCCTTCAGTAATCTGTATCCTTTAGTGAAAGAGAACCCCATGGAGATGCATTAAAGAGATGAATTGGTATCATCCCCAGTGTCAGACTCCTCATCTGTCTCTGTTCGCCTCCATTGAGCACAATTTATTTTATTTGTGTTGTTGCATTATTAGGCGGAAGAAAAGCACTGCATTAATAAAGCCTGACTATACTAAATCCACAGGAAGCCTGCGTTGGCTCAGGAGGCTGTGACTGCTGCTTGACCTGATGTATTATTATAGATGTAGGATCTCAATTTGATCACTCTGTTGATGCTGAGAATATTCCTGCCAGCACTAACACATGGTTATATTAACAGCATAGACACTTTTCACGTAGCTTCATTTTTACTAGATAATAGCCTAACCACCGATCAAGCAACATAATGGACTAAACGTTCAAATCCTGTTGCTGCAGGATTAAGAAGACTATTCTATTTCTCAGTGATTTGTTGTGTCTGTAAGACACATGTATACTGTCAGAATTGACCAGCGGTTGTACAGTTATAAGGAGTTAACTCATGAATCATGTTACGTGGAAATGTGTGTTGCACAAGGCTTACTGCTCTGGGCTTTAGAAGAAATGACAGGTGAGCCTTACCGGTATTTTCCATAATGGTAAAACTCTTACAGTGAGGGAAAAAAGTTTGCCCACCAACAAAGAAATGATCAGTCTATAATTTTAATGGTAGGTTTATTTGAACAGTGAGAGACAGAATAACAACAGAAAAATCCAGAAAAACACACGTGAAAAATGTCCCTTTAAGAGTGTGCTCCTAATCGCAGCTTGTTGCCTGTATAAAAGACACCTGGGAGCCAGAAATCTTTTTGATTGAGAGGGGGTCAAATACTTATTTCCCTCATTAAAATGCAAATCAATTTATAACATTTTTCACATGCGTTTTCTTTTTTGTTGTTATTCTGTCTCTCACTGTTCAAATAAACCTACCATTAAAATTATAGACTGAACATTTCTTTGTCAGTGGGCAAACGTACAAAATCAGCAGGGGATCAAATACTTTTTTCCCTCACTGTAGCTCAGCTGTCTGTCTGAGAGTCAATATGTTTAAGTCATTCTTAATGACAGGGTCAACCTGATAATAACAAAGAAACATTTAAACTCTCAGCTAAAATATATTAATGTGCTGTTAGAAACCTTGTTAGGTCTGAGTGTGTGTGCGTGTGTTACTAAGGCTTTTGGTCTCTTGATTGGCGCACAAGTGTAGTCCTGTGCATTTACGGATTGTAGTAATTGAACTAATTATGAGTTGGTGCCAGCACATGGCAAATCATTGTGTCAAATAAACGAATGAATGATGAGTTGGTACCAGCACATGGCAAATCATCGTGTTAAATAAACGAATGAATGATGAGTTGGTACCAACACATGGCAAATCATCGTGATAAAGAAATGAATGAATGATGAGTTGGTACCAACACATGGCAAATCATCGTGATAAATAAACTAATGAATGATGAGTTGGTACCAACACATGGCAAATCATCGTGATAAATAAACTAATGAATGATGAGTTGGTACCAACACATGGCAAATCATCGTGATAAATAAACTAATGAATGCAGTGAATAAAAATAACAAATTAATTGCAACTAAGACAGAGAGAGCACTACTATTATATAACCATTTATTGATCAGTTATTCAGTTAATTGTGGGTTCTTTTCTGAGGCTCCTTTAACAGGCAGAGTGGGGAATGAACCAGCAACTCTACAGTAAGCTAACAGGCAGAGCAGGAAATGAACCAGCAACTCTACAGTAGGCTAACANAATGAATGATGAGTTGGTACCAACACATGGCAAATTATCGTGATAAATAAACGAATGAATGATGAGTTGGTACCAACACATGGCAAATCATCGTGATAAATAAACTAATGAATGATGAGTTGGTACCAGCACATGGCAAATTATTGTGATAAATAAACTAATGAATGATGAGTTGGTACCAACACATGGCAAATCATCGTGATAAATAAACTAATGAATGATGAGTTGGTACCAGCACATGGCAAATCATCGTGATAAATAAACTAATGAATGATGAGTTGGTACCAACACATGGCAAATCATCGTGATAAATAAACTAATGAATGATGAGTTGGTACCAACACATGGCAAATCATCGTGATAAATAAACTAATGAATGATGAGTTGGTACCAACACATGGCAAATTATTGTGATAAATAAACTAATGAATGATGAGTTGGTACCAACACATGGCAAATTATCGTGATAAATAAACTAATGAATGATGAGTTGGTACCAACACATGGCAAATTATCGTGATAAATAAACGAATGAATGATGAGTTGGTACTAACACATGGCAAATCATCGTGATAAATAAACTAATGAATGCAGTGAATAAAAATAACAAATTAATTGCAACTAAGACAGAGAGAGCACTACTATTATATAACCATTTATTGATCAGTTATTCAGTTAATTGTGGGTTCTTTTCTGAGGCTCCTTTAACAGGCAGAGTGGGGAATGAACCAGCAACTCTACAGTAAGCTAACAGGCAGAGCAGGAAATGAACCAGCAACTCTACAGTAGGCTAACAGGCAGAGCGGGGAATGAACCAGCAACTCTACAGTAGGCTAACAGGTGAAGTCCACTACCTCCTGTGACTTAAAGGTCCAGACTGAGGATGCAACACGCTGACATGCAGAGAGGCATCTGACAATGAAGATTGAAATGTTTCTTAAAACTTCTTCAGGATTGGTGGGTCCCCTGCGGGACGGTTGAGCTAACGTAGGCTAATGTGATTAGCATGAGGTTGTAAGTATCAAGAATATCTCCCAGGACATAGACATATCTGATATTGGCAGAAAGCTTAAATTCTTGTTAAACTGTACTGTCCAATTTACAGTAGCTATTACAGTGAAAGAATACCATGCTATTGTTTGAAGAGAGTGCACCATTTCGAACATGAAAAGTTATTAATGAACAAATTAGGCACATTTGGGCAATCTTGACAACATTTTTAACCGAAATGCTATGGTTCCTTGGATCAGTCTGAAACTTTGCATTATGTATAATCTTTTACCAGATCCATTGTGTTATATTCTCCTACATTCCTTTCACATTTCCACAAACTTCAAAGTGTTTCCTTTCAAATGGTACCAAGAATATGCATATGCTTGCTTCAGGTCCTGAGCTACAGGAAGTTAGATTTGGGTATGTCATTTTAGGTGAAAATTGGAAAAAAAGGGGCCCATCCTTAGAAGTTAAGATGCGTCATTAACACCCAGTGTGTTCCATACTCACACAATGCTATTACATCTCACACAATGCTATTACAACTCACACAATGCTATTACAACTAACACAATGCTATTACAACTCACACAATGCTATTACAGCTCACACAATGCTATTACAACTCTGACAATGCTATTACAACTCACACAATGCTATTACATCTCACACAATGCTATTACAACTAACACAATGCTATTACAGCTCACACAATGCTATTACAACTCTGACAATGCTATTACAACTCACAAAATGCATTTACAACTCTGACAATGCTATTACAACTCTGACAATGCTATTGCGACTCACACAATGCTATTACAACTCACACAATGCTATTACAACTCGGACAATGCTATTACAGCTCACACAATGCTATTACAACTCTGACAATGCTAGTACAAATCACACACTGCTATTACAACTCTGACAATGCTATTACAACTCGGACAATGCTATTACAGCTCACACAATGCTATTACAACTCTGAAAATGCTAGTACAAATCACACACTGCTATTACAACTCTGACAATGCTATTACAACTCCGACAATGCTATTACAACTCACACAATGCTATTACAACTCTGACAATGCTATTACAACTCACACAATGCTATTACAACTCACACAATGCTATTACAACTCACACAATGCTATTACAACTCACACAATGCTATTACAACTC